>UELV01097540.1:0-21211 GCA_900490015.1 Megastigmus stigmatizans | reverse complement strand
CTCTCTCTCTCTCTCTCTCTCTCTCTAAATTTCCTTAATTTAATGTAGAGATTTTGGAAATCTTTTATGTCTGCTCCTAGTATTGTGTCGTCTATAGGCTACCCATATAACTGCCAGGATTGCTGCCAAATTGTGACTGCTTGTTTTCGGCTGCATCTAAGCGCTTGCGATTAATTCACTGTCCGTTCAATTATTTTAAAAAAGTCCGGTTACTATGGTGAAATTTATCCCTCTTAAAATACGCATGTATTATACACCATTCGATAGGGGTTGGAAGAAAACTTCTACAACCAAATTTTCAGCTCCCTATCCCCTACGCATGCGCAGTAAGCTCAAAAACGTGTTTTTTGTCATTATTTTGTTCTTAGCCTCTTTGCATGCAATTTAGGGCAAAATCCGATTTTTCGAGCTTTTTTCGCGTTAATGGACAGGTTATGCTACAATTTGAAAGCTTAGACAACATTTTTTTTAGTATTTTATCCCGCTTTTTTTTATGATATTATTTTATTAAAGATTTTTAATATAAAGCGTTCAAATATTAACAAAAACCCTGATTTTTTACGATTTTTTACTCTACTATTAGATTGTAATACATTCTCAAGGCTTAGAATTATATTTTATATATTTTTTCATGTTTCCGGTGTTACCAAAATTGTGATATTTTTTGCTTTTTGCTTTTTAGTATCTTGATTTATATGCTATTCAGCAATAAACTGTTTCCATATTTAAATATCATCTGGATGAAGTTTAATATTTGCAAAAATATAATTTTTTGAGGTTATGAGAGTGTCAGTTTAGCTTAAATATCTGTAAGAAGTCCATTAATTAACATCTGTATAAAGCAATAAGATTAAAAGATGAACCCCCTTGCGTATGCGTTTTTATAACTTTTGCTATTTCAAAAAGCATATATTTTTTAAACCAATTATTCGTTAAGATAAGTACGTTCTCTTATATTTTTGGGGTGGCTGAAAACGAATCTGCTATCAGGATTTCGAGCAACTTATTGGACGAGCCTTGATGTGATAGGGAATAAAAGTTATAACGGAGGAATTTGACTGAGCGTAGGAGCGACTCGGTAGCTTCCCCGCGTTTATAATTAGGATGCAAATGACGTTTAATTTTCCGTCACAATTTTAATAAGTTACGTTATTTACGATTTTAATAATTCTCTGTATAGGCAAAGTAAATCAGGGTGCCAGGCACTGTATTTGTAGATTTACTCAATAGGATTACTCTAAACTCGAGCAGTGCCACTCGATTGATTGATTTAAATTAAATTCTTTTTTACTTATTTATGCACGACCAGCCAGAGGCAGAGTCGTGAGGTCGAACGGCCAGAGATGTTCGAGCTGAGTTTCGGGTTGTGGACAGACACGTACACATACATGCGATAATTTTAAATAATGAAAATAAATAAGTTCACACTTTACAAATTGGAGTTGATCTTTAACAATTTCAGTTCTTATATAGGCAAATAAATAATTACAAAAGACATCTGGGAGGCATACTATTTTCATCGTAACAAATAAAATATACTGAGTGAGTCCAGCGGAATGTTATAAGCCTGTCGCAGGCACGCTATTTATTTAAGTGACTCTACTATGAATTTGATTGACATGAAATAAGATTTTAAATATTTGCCTTGAAGAGGCACGCAATACGCCTTACAGTATTTTTGAGTCGCTTGGCTCACCAAATTTTGCGTTGCTCCACCTCCAATCTCGAGCGTACGGATACGTGCGCGAGAAGTTAATAAATAAAAAAAAATAACTACAAACGCGCGAGGACGAAGGCACTCTAGCGCGGAGTTAAAGCCCCAAAATAGGCACAAAATTTTAAATTGAATTGAAATAAATAACTGTAAAACCGCGTAAGGCAAATCCTACCATTTTGTAGCTCCAGCTAGTATCGAACGATTTTAATCAGGCATCGGGCCTGGAAAAGCGAGTCAGTTATTGTACAATCTTAAAATCAATTTTAATAAAGTAATAATTTACAGAGCCAAAACGAACGAGCGCTGCCAACAATAAGGCACGGGCGCTATCACTGTTCGCGAATTGGGCTTTTACGCGGTATAGATGATCGCAACTGCGTGGCGCGGAAGAGTCCGGAGAGGGTGTTGTCCGTTCGGTAGCCAGAAGAAAAGTCGCCGAGGCAAGCGTCGCCGTGTCCGTCGAGGCCCGCGGCATCCTTCGCGCTGCTGTCACGTCGCTCGCTGATTGGTGCGCTCTAGTTCGGTACCACATCGGTATGTTGTTGTGTCTAGTATCCTTCTCTCTCGCTCCAATGTCCTTTTCCCTTCCTGCTGTAAGCACAGGTACTACAAGTATCTTTTGTGGAATTTTCCATAATGTTGGAATTTTAAAATATTCCAGATATTGGGGCTACTATGTGCCAGCAGGCAATATTCAATGGAATTTTCCGCAGATGTGCAAATTAAAATTCGTAGGCAAGAAGAGCGAGGCATTAAAAAGCCTATAATGCTCTCTTGCATAAACTGCAAGAAAACATTTTGGAAGCCCCTTTTTTGAGATGAAAAAGGGTGCTTTTAGAGAGTTTTAAAAGAGAAAAATAGTAATGACTTGGAGGCAGAGGCAAAAAGAGAGATAAAAAAAATAAGAATGTGTAACTTAGGCATCTGCAACATGTAGATGTTCTGAGCGATGGAGCGGCGCATCCTGGAGGTTGCAGTGGGATCTTCTGTTGGTGTCTCTTGACCCTGAACCCTTGGTTCCAGATCTGGTTTCCCTAGCGCCTCTACTTCATCCATCAGATTGATCAAGTCATCGCTGACACTAATGTCGATGTCCTTTGCAAGAAACGGTGGTGTAGGTATTGAGCTAGTGTCTACGAGGTCAATTAATGGCATGTCCAAATATTGCCGCTGCTTTTCGATATCCGTCACTACTCGTGCGATTTTATTATTGACTTTCCGCAGCTTCTTGATGATTCGTCCTGGAGTCGCTTGCTGCGTCCTCTTTTTGCTGATGGCTGCCGGTTGTGTAGTCCGATTTCGGTATTTAGGTTTTGCTTGAGATGATTTTCCCGCAGTGTAGCTCCCCTTCACCGACTTCCACCCGGCACCACTTGCACTTATTATACGAATGCACTTCACGGCCTTGCGTTCCCATTTCGCACTTATTTTACGTTCGTCGCATTGTACGGCAACGTCACAGCACCCCATTGCCTCGGTCTGTGTAGACGCGTTCATTGTCTTCCTGGTACTCAATTTGAAACTTGCTTCACAAAATTTTGATTAGGACTGGTCTTATTTTCCTTTTGAGGCTGTATTTATACCCTTGACTATTCGCTAGCTCCGAGAGACCAGAAGGGTAAGCTCGGGTTTGGTCGCGCGCGTAATATTTTGGTTTTTTATTTCTGTAGTATGCTTGTAATTTTCGCGAATATACTATATACAGTATTGTCTCGCATGCATTTTGATATAAGATAAAATGTATTCTCAATAATTCCAAATATTAAACAAATCGCTTATTAATATTGTATAATGACGATATTGTTCGGGTTAATAATTTACATGAATTGTTTATGATAAAAGCCAATTTTGAACGCTTAGTGATAATCCTAATTATACATTGAATGATATTTACATTGTTTTAATCTATCTTTATATTATTTTCATCCTTCTCGTGACAATAATATGGTTTTAGTTTAGATATATGAAGTTTTTTGTTTCATCAATTTATTTTTTATTTCATTTTAAGTACCTATATCTAACCTTTTGTACACGTATATACAAATATGCACATATGCTATAAAGTTTAGCTCGATTGAGTTTTATCTTAATCATAACTTTTATGCGATTTGTGTTTTTAAAAATAAATTACTTACTAAAATTAGACATTTTTGTATTTATCAATAATCACTACTCTAAATGGTTCGCATCTAAAAAATGAACAAGTTTTTTGGTAGCAATTTTCAAATGTGGTTTTTTTCTAATTTGATTTAATACAACCCTAATACCATTTTTATACAGCTTTATTTTGTATTTTATAATAATAATAACAAAAAATAATCAAATTAATCATTTATTTATTTGCACAGTAAACAATTTTTTAAACTAAAGTACTGTCTCATGAGTATATGTCCCAATTTTTAATTGAAAAAAGTCTTTAAATATATTGTAAATTGGTAGTTTAAGTTTTATTATTTCAGATGTGATCTATCTATTGATTAGTAATAAATATGTCATCTAATACTGAAGAAAATATCGAAAAAAAAAAAAAAAAAATTGTAATGAACGAAAATTCTCCATGTGTACTATTTATCTCAGAAAAATGAGTGGTTGACGAAAAGAAATACAATCTGAAACTGAATTAGAGTATACTAAACGACTGTTGAACAGAGGAAATATTTGTATCGATGATGTAATATGGGATCCATGTAGAAAGCGACTGGAGAAAAATATGCAAAGCCACAAATCAAAAAAGTCTTATATTATTGCAGAAAATACTTCATCTCAAGATCCAAACGTTTCTGATTCATTGTCTCAGCTTAGTATCACTTCATCATCTCAGACAAATACAGATTCATCGTCATACAAAATAGAAGAAAAAGAAGAACGGGAAAGCATAGAATTATTTATTAATAGGACCATTTCGACAAACAAATATTGCTTTATTTGTGGGTATGATAAACAATCTAACATCATTTTAGTGACTTTCGAAGGAAGACTTCCGGTTTTCAGTAAAATTAATTCATTTATTCCAAATGGCAATAGATGCTGTCGTGATCATTTAATTAAAAAAAAATTTATGAAGATGAACTGAAAAAAATTAAGGTTTTTTTCACCACAAGTACAGTATACGCGGAAGAACTACCAAAACTTGTAATTGAAGTATCTGAAAAAGTAGAAGCAAGTTTACAGAAAAAGTAACTGAGTTTGTCATGCCTGAAAAAATTTGAAAGCATTTACAGGTTTAACTTGGGAAAATATTAATCAACTTAAAGGGCAACTTACTTCTCTTAAGAATTCCTGTGCAAGAACAGCGACTCAAGCCATTGTTGTATTTTTATTTAAAATGCGTACTGTGGATTCTGATGCACTTTTTCTTCAATATTTGATATTGAAAGCGAACAACAAGTATCTTGTTTTTGTTATTCAGTATTACCATCTTTTGAACCAAAATACTTTGGATTATAAAATGCAGATAGAAATAACTTGGTTGAAAACCAAACTTTCCAAATGGCGAAGATATTATATCTGGGTAACCAACATATTTTGATTAGTGATGGAACTTACATAAGGCACGGGAAAAGCTCTAATAATGAATATCAAAGAAAATCTTATTCAGGTCCAAAAATAAGTTCCTCTGAATAAACCATTTACAATATGTACTACTAATGGTTATGGTGTTGACCAGTTAGGGCCATATCTTGCTAATACCAATGATGCTACAATTTTGCTGAAAATATTTGAAAAAATGCTGGAAATTCTACAGAAATTGCTTCGTAAAGGTGATATTTTTATATTGAATAGAGGCGTTCGAGATATTAAAAAAAAATTCGAAGATATGGGTTACATTGTTTTCTTGCCTGCACTTAAACGTTCGAAATCTCAACTTTCAACAGAAAAATAGAATGAAACGCGGTTCACGGCAAAATTAAGGTGGGCTCTTGAAGTAGTACACATAATTCAAAAGAAAAAAGCAAGTTATTAGATCACCAACTTGATAATAAAATGGTAAAGGATACTGGATCTTATCGCAGAATTGCTTGCTATCTAAATAATTTATTTGGCAAACGCTTAGATTCTGATAAGGACATTCAAGATATTCAATGCCATGCAATCTAGAAAGAATACTGAAAACACATTAGCGCAATTAGTTAGCAGAAAAAAAGATGGGGTCGTTGAAAATTGCCGTTTGAGATAATAACTTCGGCTGATTGACCAGATTTTCCTGAATTAACAGAAAAAGATTTGAAAATTCTTTTTACAGGATCGTATTAGCTTAAGCAAACTTTATCATACTTAGCAGAAATGTTAGATTTAGATAATAATTTGAAAATAGGATATTCTAAAGAGCATGGAAATAATCTTAAACTCGAAGTTCAATCTAGATATGTCAACAGAAAACAATATAAATGTTTCATCGAGCATAAATCAAATAGTATTGGTTATTCCAGTATTTTAGATATTGCTGTGATTGTGCTAATGGTACCGCACTGTTAGATGTTGTGCGCATGTTGCTGCAATCATCTATTATCTTTCACATGGAACATATCTATCCAGAATCATAAGATCAGCTAAAATTTATTCTAAATTGTTTCTTAATGATAAAATAGAAACGTGCGTTAAAGAAGACAGGCATAATGATGAGTAATTAATTTTCCTATTGTGAACATTTACTATTTTTAAAAAGCTATTAATATCAGTATTCTAATTATTATTAAGTTCTTTATTTTAACCTTAGTTCAACTTACATGTTTTACACATTACATAGTAATATTACTTTATACATGTTTGTGTTTGTATCTGATTTATTTTTTCCTTTATTTATATTTCTCTGTTTTCTTTTTATTCTTCTCTCTTCCTTCTTCCTTCTTCTCTCTTCTTTCTTTATCCTTTTTCTTTTCTTTCCTTCTCCTTTTCTATCCATTCCAATTCCTTTTTCTCTCGATTCCACCCATACTTTTTTCCATCGATCATTATCCATCTGTTTGATTTTTCTACTCTCATCCTAATTCCTAACTCCAAACCCTTTCTCTCCATTTCCCTTGCCTTCTCTATAATGCAGTATCTATCTGCTCTCTTCGATTCATCCAGCCACTCGTCTACTATATATCTTCCTTCTTCTCTCATTTCTCGTTCTTTTTCTCTTCTACTCTTCTAAATTCATTTCCTTCCATTTCGCTCCTTATGTTATCAACAATCACATCGTCTTCGTTTCCTCTACCCAGTCGATTAATCTCTCTTCCTTGGCCATTTCTTCCTCTTTGTTTCTTTCCTTTTTTCTACTACTTGCTTCTTCTCATTTTCTCTCTATTCCTCTTCTTTTTCCTGTCTTTCCTCTTTCATTTATTCCTTTATTCCTTCCACTTTTAATTCTACCACTGCTATTTTGTTTTTTAACTTTTCTATTTCCTCGTTTTTTCTCTTTATTTTTTCTTTCACTTTTCCCATTTCTTTTGTCAACTTATCTACTACATTTTCCCTTTCCGCATCTTTTCTTTTTGCATCTTCTTTAATTTTTTCCAGTTCTTCTGTGATCCTTTCCACAAAACTTTCCCAGTTTTTATTTCCTCCTATTTTCTTTTATTCTTTTATACGCTCTCCTCTTATAATTTACACCGGCCTTCCTTTCTGGTTGCTCCTTTTGTCTTTCCTTTCTTGCCTCGTGTTCGCTGCTCCCTAACCTCTTTCCCAGTGTCACTTTCTTCCATAGACTACGTGGTGTATATAGTTCGCCTTCTCATCTCTCTCTCTCGCTCTCCGCTGCCCGTTCCCCCACCTGTCTTATGCACCGTGATTTCCCTATCCCTCTTGCCTCAGTGGACGTTCTCTGTCTGCCTCCTCACTTGTCTCTTTTTTTTATTGATCTTCTTTTTGCCTTCTTTTTTTCCATTCAATTTCGTGCATCAGCGCCCTGTACCTTTCACTTTCTTTCTATATTTTTTCCCATTCTCTTTCTTCCTTTCTTGTTATTTCACAATGTTTCACCACATGCTCCATGGTTTTTTATTCCTTTCCGCAAAGCCTACATTTCCTTTTCTCCTCCTGTAGCCAGTATTTGCTACGGTTTCCATCTCCTCCTAATCTGTACTTAGCTATTATTGTGAATTCTTTTCCTTTGTTTCTCCCTGTTCCCGCTAGATATTCCTTTTGTATTCTCACTTGATCTTCTACCATCCATATCCCGAACTTCTATCCACTTAGCAAATCTTGAGTTTTCAATCTCTTCTTTTGTTTTTAGCCATTCTATAGCTCTGTGTATTTCTTCTATTTCTGTCCACCATCCCTCCTCCTCTTTTATCTTGTTGTTCGCTGCCTCCATTGACCAACCTTTTTCTTCAAAAAATTTTTTTCTCTCTTTTTCCATCACTGTTTTCCCTTCTTCACTTAGCATCACCGCCATGCATTCCCCTCTTATGGTACCTCTGTTCTCTATTTTTAATTTTTTCTTCATAATTTATTGCTCTTGTTCCTGCTTTTATTTCCATTTTTTCTCTTCCCGTTTCCCATCTTACTACGTGTCTTGGCGTTCTCCCTTGTATCTCGAGTGTCCATCTCACAAATCTTTTCTGTATTCTCTCCATTTCTCCTCTTTCTTTCAATCCCCACATTTCTGCCCCGTATAGCATCATATTTCCTATTATATTACTGCGTCAAATATTCTCATCCTTCTGTTCCAGTCCGTGTGTATGTTCCTTTTCCCCACACTTCAGATTTTTCCCATGATCGTTCTTGCTCTGTTGACTACGTATTTTATATGACTTTCCTCTTCGTTTTTTTCACTCATTTTGTATCCTAGGTATGTGAATCTTTTCATCTTATCTATCTTTTCTCCTTTCCATTCAAATTTCTCTTTTTTCCTTCTTCCTCCTTCTTTCCTAAATTCTATCATTTTTGTCTTTTCCACATTCAACTGCAGCCCTTTTCCTTCTATGTACTTCTCTAGCTTCTTCATCATTTGTTTCATTCCACTTTCATTGTTTGCCAGTAGGGCCACATCATCCGCGTATGAGAGCGTCCATATGTTTTTTCTCCCTAACACCAGTCCTCCCTCTTGTATCCCTTTCATTTTTCCTTCCAGGTCTACCATCGCCACATTAAATAGTGCTGGACTCAGCGGATATCCTTGCTTCACTCCCTTTAGAACCTCAAATTCCTCCGTTTCTTCTTCTCTTATTCTTATCCCGCACTTTGCTTCCTAGTAAATTCTTCTATTCTTTCTCTCAGCTGCTTCTCCACTCCCATCTTCCTCATCGAATTCCATAGTACCTCCCTTCTTATCTTATCGAACGTTGCCTTCATGTCTGCGAACAGCAGCAGCGCCCTTCCTCCTGTTTTTTTTACTAACTCTCTTCCTGTTACACTTTTCAGTGCATAAATTGCATCTGTCGTTCCCCTCACCTTTCTAAAGCCAAATTTCGTGTCGTCTAGCGCCCCTTTTTCTTCTAGATAATCTTCCAATCTTTTCCTCAGTATTTCTGCATATATTTTATATCCCGAATCCATCAGTGTGATACCTCTGTAGTTTTCTACCTTTTTCTTATCCCTCTTCTTATATATCGCCATTCTTCTGGCACCTCTCCTTTTTCCCAAATTTTCTGCAAGCAGTCCCTTAGTTCTTTCTCCAGTTCCTCTCTTCCTTTTATCCATACCTCATTTCCAATTCTATCCTTTCCTGCTGCTTTTCTTTCTTTCATCTTCCTTATTGCGTTTCTTACTTCTTCTAGTTCTATCCTTGATTCTCCTCTGTCTATCCCCTACCTTTATTTATTTTCCTTCCATTTGCTTTTTGAAGAATTCATACCATTTTTCCTTCTTTATTTCTTCTTATATTCCACTTTTACCTTTTCCCAATCCCCTTCTTACCATTTCCCACATTTTCTTCCCACTCTTGTCCTTTCTTATTTTATTCACCATCCTGTCTATCTCCTCTCCTTTTTTTTCGTTATCATCCTCTTATATTCAATCTTTGCCATTTTCCACTCCTTTCCTTCTATTCTTTTTTCCCTTATTTTCTGCCTAATTTCTAGTAGTCTTTTTTTCCATGCATTCCCTGTCCCACCATTTATTGGTCTTTCCTCCTTTCTTTACCATTTCTATCCTTTTTACACTTTTCTGAATTTCTTCCTTTAGTTTTGTCCATTCTTCTTCTGCCTTTGCGCCCTTTACCCTTTCCGTGAATTCTTCTGTTCCTTTCTCTGACCAGTCGCGTATAATCATTATTTTTTCCTTCTTTTCTTCTCTGCTCATATTCTCTATTATTTTCCATATCTCTCTTCTTTTTTCTCTCATGTGTACTACCCCCGCTATCCATTTTTTCTTTTTCTTTTTACTTCTCTTATAATTATTTCCTCATTTTGTCTTTTCTGATCTCCTTCCTTATCCTTCTCCCACGTCCCTATACTCTTTCTGATCCCTAAAATAATTTCCCCTATTGCCCTTCCTCTCTTCTTTCTTCTTGTTGCTCCTTCCACTGTGAGGTCGAACTCCCCTAGTTTTCATTTTCTCATCGGTCCTTCCTCTTTTTCTTCTAACCATGTCTCCGCAATTCCAATAATATCGTGTTCTTTTATCATTTTCCATGATTCTTCATCTGTATTTTTTAATCTCGCTGCATTCCATGCTAATATCATTACTTCCTCCTTTTCTTCCCTTCTCTCTTGTCTTTCAATCCACCTCCTCCTCCCTTTCTAGAAAAAACCTATTCTCTCCCTCTTCCCACTTCCACATTTTCCCATTTATCCATATTTTATTTGCGCTTGTCCTCACCTGGTTCCCCTTCTCCCTTTTCTCTCTTACCCTTTTTCTCATTTCTCCTCTCATTTTTCTTTCTCCCCAGGTTAAGTCATTGTTTATGTACACTGCCGTTCCTTTAAGCTTCACCTTACTTTGTAACACACTCCAAGTGCTTCTTACCTCCATCTCTACGTTTAATTTTTCCTTTATCCAATGTTGTACGAACCTTTTATCGCTCCTTAGCCCTTCTGTTCCCATTATTATTATGTTCTACCTTCTTCTCTCCTTTTCCAGCTCCTCTAAGTTTTTTCTTGTTTTTACTTCTTGTTCCTTCTGTCTTTCGTTTCTCACCTTCCTGTCTCTCTCTTCCTCCTCTATTCTTTTTTCCCATTCCTCTTCATTCTCCCCCATGCGTCCCCTTTAGCCTTCTCTCTCTTGTCACTTCCTCTACTTCTCGTCTATTTTATTTTCGATCCAATTTCCCAATTTCCTCAGTTCTCCTTTTATCTCTTTTATGATCTCTTTATTCTCCTTCGTTGTCTCTTCTATCTCCATGACTTTCTTTTCCGTTGCATTCCATTTCTCATTCCACAGCCTCATTATTTCGATAAACTTCTCACTCTCTTCATCACTTTTTCTTATGCTTTTTTCCATTTTTACCATCATCCTCTCCATTTTTTTTCCTTCTTTTTCTTCTTCTCTTTTATCTTGCTTGACTAAATATGTTGATATATCCGCGTTCGGACTATTCCTTGTTTTCGTCTTTCCCTCGCCTGCTTTCTTTTTCTCTACTTGCTTTTGTATTTCCGTCTCTCTCTCCTGTTCCCTCCTGAGACTTGCGTATTCTCCTGGTGTTGAGTGTTCCTCACTCCTACTCCTACCCTCTCTCTTTGCTTTATTCGCTTTTTCTTGTTCACGCACACTCTTCACTCAGCATTCTCTATGGTCGATTCTCTCTCTCACTCCATCTTTTCATCACGTGTTTTTTTTGCCTTCTTCCTCTCACTTTTCCCTTTTGTCTTTACTGGTTTTCCACTCTTTTTTCCTCCTTTTTTCCACTTTCCACTACACTCCTTTTTATTTTTTTCCGACTTTTCTTTGTCGACGTTTGCTCAACTTTTATCTGGTACAAACACAAACACGTCTTCTCATGTGCGCTGCTATCAGCGTCCCCATCTATCAGTATTCTAATGCTTGAATTTAAATAATCAATGTAGATCATAAATTATATTTTTGTAGAAATAAACAAAAAATTTTTATTCAACATTAACCTTTAATTTATTACTAGCCCAGATTTTCTAATATTTAATTATATTGATATTGTCAGAAGAAAAATTTTGATGCAACTAGCTTTAACTTCTAAGTATATCAATAGATATCGAAGTTAAAATATGATTTTTGAGTTTGTAAACATAACATATAATTGATTTCAATCACTTTAAAATTTATACAGATTTTAATTATTAGACTTTTTACAGATATTTAATCCAAACTTAGACTCTCATAACCTCAAAAAATTATATTTTTCCAAATATTAAACTGCACCCAGATGATATTTAAAAATGTAAACAATTTTATTGCTACTGTTTCAAAGTGTTAAAGTGACCAAAAAATATCATACACCCTTAAAAAGGTTAGATTTCAGCTGATAACAGAGTGTAAGGCAATAAAAATATCACAATTTTGATAACACCGTAATTGGATCACCGAAAAATATAATTCTAAGCCTTGAGAATGTATTACAATCTAATAGTAGTGTAAAAAATCAGGTTTACTTTGTAATTAGCTATATTTCGTAATATATTCGCAATACATTTGTTTTTAGCTATACTAAATTTATTTTGTTACTCTACTAAAAATGTTAAACATTATAACATTTTTTATTTTATTTTTTAAGTTCGTTTTTATTTTTAAATTTAGGCTTCTCAACTTATTTGGTAAAGTATTATAAATCTTTATTGCTACTATGTAACTAATTTTGTCACTAAAAGCTTTTTTCATTTTTGGTAGCATTATGTTTTTTCTCCTAGTCTTTGAGGTACTCTTTAGATACTCTTTTTTTAATTTTTCATAATGATAAGTTAGACACTCACTTTCAAACATTTGTTTAATATTTGGTGGATAATCAATCCCTGGAAAATTATTTTTGTTTATAATTTTTAAGATTTTAGTTTGTATTTTTTGTATTAAATTTAAATTATTTTTATAAGCACCATCCCAGGCTATTATTCCGTAGCTTATCATACTATGAAATAATGTAGAATATATCATCCTTAAAGTTTTTGTATCCATTATCTTTTTTATCTTGGCAAATATATATATTAAATATTTGGTTCTGTTAACAATATATTGAATATGCTTGTTCCATTTCATATTATAGTCGAAAATAATCCCCAAATACTTTTGACTTTCAACCCATTTAATTTTTTGCCCGTATATTTCTATATTTATTACAGGTGGCACACTATCGCAATAGTTTTCAAAAGCCATAAAAACTGTCTTATTTGTATTCAGAAATAGTTTATTTAAAGCTAATCAATTTGCTACTTTTTCTATATACATGTTCATTTTGTCCTGTGCCAAAGACCAAGTATCATCATCTGAGATGATGACAGTGTCATCAGCGTAGGATAATATTGTTTCTTTTTGCATATCTAGCAATAGATCGTTTACATATAATATAAAAAAGAGGCCCTAAAATTGTTCCTTGAGGGACTCCTGTGTGTATACTATTCTATTAGTGCTTTTTTCCTCATTAATTTTCACTTTTTGTTGGCTATTCGTTAGATAGCTAGTTATCAAATCTAGTGCTTTCCCTCTTATACCGTATCCTTCAAGTTTTTCAAATAATAATTTATGATTTACTGTGTCAAATGCCTTTGCAAGATTGAGAAATACTGCTATTATCGGTTTGCTTTTATCTAATTTTTTGTAAATAATATCTACTATTTTATTCAGCGCATCGGTAGTACCGTTTCCTTTTACAAAACCATCTTGATATTCAGATAAAATATTACATTCCATTAGGAAACAATATAGTCTATTGTAAACTATAATATGTTTTCAAAAATTTTTGCTATATTAGAAATAAGAGATATCGGTTTGTAATTAGATATGTTTGATTTATTACCTGCTTTGTGTATTGGTATTGCTTCAGCACTTTTGAGTGCATCAGGCCACACAGATTTTTCTATAGACAAATTGAAAATATGAATCAAAGGTAAAACAATATATGTATTTATTTCTTTAAGTGTTTTTGCATTAATTTTATCTACTCCTCCCGCCTTATCTTTCAGTTCATTTATTATTTTGCTAAATTCTTGTATGTTTGTTGATTTTATAAAGATCGATTTTGGATTTTTTTCAATTTGCTTTAATTGTACGTTTGGCTTTTTTATTTGTTTACTTAAATTTTTTCCAAGTTCATAATAATATTATTCATTCATAGCTGTAGCGATAGTTTTCTTGTCTTCAATTTTTTTATCATTTACATAAATAGTGCTAATTGTGTTTGTATTTTTTTTACGTTTACCTATTTTTTCATTAATGATTTTCCTTATATCTTTGGTTCATTATATTGTTTATTTATTCTATCTCTTTCATATTTAAATTTAGCATCTTTAATTACTTTCTTTAGGATTTTAGAATATTGCATATATTCATTTTTAAGAGCTGTATTCTCTCGATTCTTTTTCCACATATTATATAGCGTTTCTTTTCTCTTGCAAGATTCAATTATGGCTTTACTAATCCAATATTTTCTAGGTATATCTGTATTATTTTTTTTTCTGTTTTATTGTACAAGCAGCTTCTCCAATACATTGTTGTATTATATTTATAACCTCATCTAAAACACAATTGTGTTTTTGAATTGACAATACTTTATTCCATTCCATTTTACTGGCAATTTTTATCAATTTATAGTAATTAAGTACTTTATGTGTTACATTTTCTTTTCGCTTTAACTTTACATTATCAAGATTAACCAGTAATGGATAGTGATAATTAAAGGGCACTGGTAGTTTATCAGATTGTGCTATCATTTTGTTTGTTTTAAGGAAAAAATTGTCAATACAAGTAACTCCTTACCCTCTAGTTGCAGGTCTAGTTATGCCTAGAAAGCATGGAAAATATTCTTTTTCTAAAAAGTTATTTAGAAATTCTTGTCCTAAGGCATTTTCATTTATCTGTGCATTTTCATATAAAATATCTATATTAAAATCACCAATTATGCAATGATTTTTAATATTTATATTTTGCTGTAAATATTTATTTATCGTTAACACAAACTCAGTCTTATGAGATCTGTAAATTGACGAAATTCTAAGAATTTAGACGAAATTAGCAAAATAATAAATGAACTGAAAGATAAGGCGGGAGGAGTAGATAAAATTAATGCAAAAACACTCAAAGAAATAAATACATATATTGTTTTACCTTTGATTCATATTTTCAATTTGTCTGTAGAAAAATCTGTGTGGCCTGATGCACTCAAAAGTGCTGAAGTAATACCAATACACAAAGCAGGTGATAAATCAAACATATCTAATTACAAACCGATATCTCTTATTTCTAATATAGCAAAAATTTTTGAAAACATAGTTTACGATAGACTATATTGTTTCCTAATGGAATGTAATATTTTATCTGAATATCAAGATGGTTTTGTAAAAGGAAACAGCACTACCGATGCGCTGAATAAAATAGTAGATATTATTTACAAAAAATTAGATAAAAGCAAACCGATAATAGCAGTATTTCTCAATCTTGCAAAGGCATTTGACACAGTAAATCATAAATTATTATTTGAAAAACTTGAAGGATACGGTATAAGAGGGAAAGCACTAGATTTGATAACTAGCTATCTAACGAATAGCCAACAAAAAGTGAAAATTAATGAGGAAAAAAGCACTAATAGAATAGTATACACACAGGAGTCCTTCAAGGAGCAATTTTAGGGCCTCTTTTTTATATTATATGTAAACGATCTATTGCTAGATATGCAAGAAGAAACAATATTATCCTACGCTGATGACACTGTCATCATCTCAGATGATGATACTTGGTCTTTGGCACAGGACAAAATGAACATGTATATAGAAAAAGTAGCAAATTGATTAGCTTTAAATAAACTATTTTATGCATGTGGCACTGTTTTTGCATTTAGTTGCTTTATGTCCATATCTTCCACAATTGAAACATGGTTTAACATCTATGATGTCATATGCAACGCATTTTTGATGCCTAACATATATTCGATTTTTTTTTCCTAATATGTTTATATATTTCCGTTGGTACTTCAATTATTGCTGTTTGCATCTTTTTAAACTTATTGATATATCTGTGCAATATTTTACAGCCTTGATCTTCGTATTTGTCAAAATTTCTCATATTTATATCCACTTTTAATAGTACTTCGTCCATATTTTCAATATAATGAATCCCAACAATTTTCATTTTTGGTGTCTTGAGCTCTTCTTTCGATATATTACAAACATTTTAGAGATTTTCATGCAACATTTCTACTGCCTTATCTACACTATCTATATCACAGCAGATTACAACAATTTCATTACTTATTTCTTTTGTAATCACTTTATTTGTTTGAATGGTTTTGTCCTGAATTAAACAATGCATTACTTGTTTCATTAATGCTTCAATTGTTCCTTTTTTGTTTGTGTTCTTTATCGTAATCTGCGGCGTACACTTTGGCTTTTGGACACTTGATACGTTGCCTGTAATAATCTCTGCAAATGTAACTTTGTTAGTACTTCTACTTACATTTTCCTTTTCCTTTCTTAAAAGTTCATGCAGTAACAGATTCTTGTCCTTTAGCTCCCGATTAAGGTTTTTTAGTAAATGATTTTCGATTTTTAGATTTGCAAATTCTGCTTATTCGAAAACTGTTTCATCATGTATTGTGTCATCTAGATACATTCTTTGACTATGAAATTGTTTTTTTAATTCCAATACCTGATTTTTTACTTCCATACTTGCAGAAATTTTAATATGAGCAATTATAATTTTCATTTCATTATTCAACACGTGTTCACTGATTGGAGAGGTTAGGTTTAGATCATGTTTGCCACAAATCATTAGTATATCACTTACTAAGATGCCTTTATTTGATCTATTATATTAAAATCATTTGTATGATATACATCTTCACAAATCAAACAAATCACTGATTGAAACCTTGGATCTTTATGACACTTGTAAAATTGGGAGGCTGTTTACCCGGCGCCATCTTGGCCCATAATGATTTAAAATTAAATAATTTTTTAGGGCGCATATTAGAGGTTATGTGATCTGAAAAAATTTGTGGTTAGTTGCCACACGATAACCTACCTCTGTGATTTTTTACAAAAAATTTGCATGCAAACAGGCGCCAGAATAAAATAATGCCAAAAAACATGTTTTTTGTGCTTGCTGTGCATGCGCAGGTGATAGGAGGCTGAAAATTTGGCTGTGGAAGTTTTTTTCCCACCCCTATCGGATAATGTATGATACATGCGTATTTTAAGAGGGGGCAATTTTACCATACTAACCTTGCTATAGCCTTTTCGCGTGAAATTCGCATAATTGTCCGCAATTTCGTTTATTTTAGTCTTTCAAATGACCTTTTTTTTCTAGTTTTCTACGCGGGCGGAAAAATTTCTATTTCTGTTCATTTACTTTACAAGATTTGTTCGTAGTCGTGTCAGCCGTTTGTCTTCCAAAAACACCACGCTTAGCACCACTATCGGGACTGAAATGAGTCAGAGATCGGTTTAATGTGCGGGGAAATAAAGAGAAGTTCGAAAATTAGATTTAAATGATGTATATTAATTAATCTTATGAGAGGGAGATACTGTGTCCGTCTCCCGAGGCGGTTGTCTCTAGACTCCTCCAGCCGAGGAGTTTGCAGCTTAATCTTTCTTCCGGTAGGAAGTTGGTCCTCCTGGAGGGAAGTGGTTCTTCTGACGCGAGTCAGCAGGATCGCCTCCGGCGGTCTAGCTTATCTCGTGTGATTCTCTAATTCGGCGAAGAGCTCATATCGTGTAGGCCAAGATAACACCAAAGATGGTCACCAAACCTACGTTAACTGAGAAGTTTCGTAATTGGTTCATAAAATCTTGGACATCGACTTTTACCTGGAAGTCTAGGTGGATTCAAGGTGGAATCAACACAGATTCTATATGGGCTCCGTATGGAATCCGTATGGATTCTATATCTAATTATATCCAGGATGTAATTTTAGACGGATTTTCAAAGGGATTTCGTATGGGAAATTTTGCTCGTTGCTCTCTAACTTCTTCTGACTCCAAGATAAATACGATAAACAAATTCCAACCTCAAAACAGGAGATACTTAAATAATATGCCTATAGGTAAGGAAAAGTCTATTCTTCCTCGACTGTAAGGAAAAGTCTATCCTTCGAACGACTCTAAAGATAAAAGCAAAAGTGGAATTATAACCTCAAAAAATACAGTTTTGAAAAGTATATCTAGCAATAGATAACGAAGAGTCAGTTCTCCTTTAGGAAACGCTAAAATTTTGTCCGTCTCGCTCTGGCCTCAACCGATTCCAAAATAAGTGTGAAAAACGAATTCTAACCTCTAAAATATGGTTGTTAAGAAATTTACTTATAGATATCAAAATTTCGATTTCTTTTAGGGATGCCAAAAAATTAGTTTTTTTTTCTGTTAGAGTAGTTTTCGAGATAAAACTGAACAGTGAGTCCTAACATCGAAAATTTCAGCTTTAAAAAGAATATCTTTTAAGGGGATGTCGGAGCCAAATCAGCTACTCACTCGAATCGTACTTTTCAGTATACGTAAAATTTATGCACATATTAATATTCCGAAAATATAATCTATGTTAATTTCCAGTACATGGACGCATAAGGACTTAAAACGCATAAGGAAAGCAGCTGAATATTTTGGAGTGCAAATTTTCCCTTGCTTTCTTTTTTATTTTCTATCTTATTTTGATTCGAACGGTTCGCGAGTCGTTACGCCTATTTTAATAATATATACCTATATAATAAAATTGTACGTTACATAAGATGTGACAACAGTTCGGGTGAGGAGCTGATTTGGCTGCGGCATCCCCTTTATAGATAACGAAAAGTCAATTTTCCTTTAGAAAACCTTAACATTTTGTCCATTTCGCTCTAGCTTCAACCCAAGATAAATGCGCAAAACGAATTCAAACTTTAAAAAATGAGGTTCTTAAAAATTATATTTATAAATATCGAAATATGGATTTCTCTTAGGAATTCCAAAATATTCGATCCCTTTTGAAAGGAGATCTAGCCTTTAGAAATAGTTTTAAAAAGTATAAGAATCATCAATATGCTATTCACTTATTATCCCCTTAACTGGAGTGTGGTCCTGACAAGTAAAGTGTGAAGAACATGATTAGGCCATGGTCAAGATCGTGATCATGGCCTGAACAATGTAATCGGTGTACTGATTAAGTCCTGATTACATACCTACGTATTTTCTGCTTCGGCGAATGAACGCATTAACTATGTATCGGTGGAAGAAAACGGGAGTTACTTGGAAAGGATGCCGTAGACGCGACACCGAAAATCTAGGCAAAAGCTACATGCGCAATGCAATTAGTGCTCCAAGACCGACCCGGTGTGGGCAAAGTCAGATAAATTTAGGATGTAGATTGAGTCGGTGGACCCCAGCGAGGAGTGTCGAAAAATTTCGGCGAGGAATGTCGAAAAACCCTCACGAGGAGGATTGAATTGACAGCGCGAGTTGTTTTTTTTTCTTTTTATTATTTTATGTCACTATATTTATGCTCACATTCGCTGCTAATCAGCGACGGAGGTCTACGATGTATTTGTAAGCAAAGCCCAAGTAATATTTTAAAGAGGTGCTTGTGTCAATCGGTTGAGACTTGGGCTCGAACCCGAGAGGTCGGGATTACGAGCCCATCGCTTTGCCGACCGAGACACAGTAGGCATTGCGCATTGTGCTACTTTCGCTGCGCCGCATATAATATTTAATTGTTCGCCCGCTCACGTTTTATTAAACTATTTATTATTAACTATTACAATTTAATTTAATTATTTTATTATAATTTAATAATCAAATCTTAATTTCAATTTCAACTATTACGATTATTATCTTGTAACTTTTCAAAATTATATTATTTTTATTTTTTTTTTTTAATATTTTGGATTATTTATTTTATTTTGCTAACACTCGCGGGTGTCACGGTATTCCAGAAAATATTGTTTACATGAATTCAAGAGTGAATAGCACATGCTTATGTATGAATATATTAAATGAAATCATTTATAATTAAATTGTAAGATATGATACTTGTAAAATAACACCGACACACAAAAATACGCGGTCTTTACTTTTTAATAGACCCACCTATCTTTATGTATTTTGAAGCACTGAATCCGAATCTGAAGTCTATTTAGCTGAAACACCCTCAATATTTTGAGTACATCGTAAAAAATAGCGAAAAATCACGTGATTTGGAAACATTTTATATTTTATTTAGTCGCTAATCTGTAAAGCATGAAACAACTGTATGAATTTTTACGTATTTTGCTTGAATAGCAGTTATCCTGGAAGATTGGGCCCATTGGTCGCTAAAATTGTTTCTAAACTTCATTTTAAGGTACCAAAAACTACTTTCCAAAGTTTCAGTAAAATCGCTTTCCAGGAGATCATGGGTTCCACTTGTTAGTAAGCCTGGGCAAATAAGATGGAATGCATTATACGATGGCTTTAAGCAAATATTGAGTATAAAATCTAAATGTGCAGAATTGAGTCAAGCGCTTCAATTATCAGATCGTCTTACAGATAAGGATTTTTCATATAGAGAAGAGTATATAATGTGTACAAAGCTTCTGGCAGAAACTTTATGCAGTCTTCAAGGAGAAAATGATGTTTATTATGGTCAATTATTGCCTGCTTTAAAATTATTAAGACGAACGCACATCTCTTTAGAATTTCGAAATTTAAAAAAAAAAAAAAAAAATAGCGTGAATGTCAGATTCAAGGAGATTCTGGTCTTGTTACTCTTTTTAAAAAAGCAGTGACCGCACCGCAAGGAATTACCGAACCAGAAGAGACACAGAAATCACGACAAACTGTAAAAAATAGATTTTACGCTTTTGGTTCTGAATCAGATGACAATGAGGAAGATAAAGGGGCTAAAGCGAATTTGAATCAAGTCAGTATCGAAATACTGAAGTACTTTGGAGACAAATAATAAAAAAAGTTTTTTTTAAATATAATACACCACGTTTATGTTTATTAGGAACCATATATATTAATTTAAGGCAGGTTTGCGGTGGATTTGCCCTATTTACTCAATAATTTTTATTTCATACAAAAAATAATCTTTATTGTTCAAACTTTTTACATATTAAAATACACATTTTGAAGATATAAATTTTTTTTTTTTACGGATTTTTCTTGACAAAATGGCCGCCTCAAAATTGTTCTTTTGTTTGACTGTCGACACGATATCTCACCAACGGATCATCTGAAATCAAAAAACTAAATAGATTCTTAAAACTTATAGTTGTGGCTATTGCATAGTCTAGGATATTTCATTTTTACCGAAAAAAAAACGAAATGGCGGACTTTTGAATTTTTTGGCTCTTTTTTTGCAACATAAATTGTTTATAACTTTTTGAAAAATTTATTGATCGTTATAATCCTAGATCATACAAAAAGAACATATATCAGGAGTAAGCTGTTCAAATTTCAACTGAATCGGTGCAGTAGTTTTTTTTAAATCGTGTCGATAGAGTTGAAA
>UELV01097537.1:0-10517 GCA_900490015.1 Megastigmus stigmatizans | reverse complement strand
ATATATATATATATATATATATATATATTTTGAATGTATTGATTTTACCGCGATAAGATGGAGTGGAGGACGGAACGAACGCAATATAGATTCCCCGAAAAACATGCATAAAATGTACTTACATACACAGAGTTACGAAGATAGTGATATTCTTGCAGAGTTCAGGCATCCTTCCTTTCCGTCAAATTTTTGTTAAAAAAAAATTTCACGATTTTTCTACCCACGTCCCTCACTGACGATACTCCATACTTAGCATAAAAAATGTCACGTATGATAACTGTGACGAGAGAGAGAATGGTAAAATTAGTAATAAGATGAATCAAAAGATACGTATGATAACTGTGACGAGAGAGAGAATGGTAAAATTAGTAATAAGATGAATCAAAAGATACTCTCTGTCTCTCTTTGTGGATTCGGTATCATCCAACTCTCCGGTAACTTATTCCGGAAAGGCATTTGTAACAGTGTATTTATTTTTCATGTTATTGTTCATTTTTTTTGTTAGACTTTTTTATGGTGTTTAATTATTAGTATTATAATTATATGCGTGTATTTGTACACATGTATATTGATAGTGAAATTTGCTCTTTGCGTTAGACAAGGCTGAGACTGTTATTCTGTTGTTGGATTTAGTGTAACATTTCGAATGCCCACATTACAAATCCTTTTGCTTGGTTTTAATTTTGATTTACAATATTTCATAGACAAACGGTAGTTATGTAAAATGTTCAATTTATTTAAGAAAAGTTATGTAAGCTGCTGCCTTGAATGGCGCTGCGACTAATGTAGGTGTGCAATGAACTAATGAATTCATTAATTGTTTAAACAATAAAAACGTAAATAGTGTAATATCAATATATTAATAAATACATTAAACGAAAGTTTATTATAAAATTTCTTAGTAGTTTATTTATTGTAATGTTTAATGTTGTACATTGAATAATAATTCTGCGTTAAAATTAAAATTTTTTATTAGCGAAATGGTGCACGAAAGATCTTACTTAACCCATTAAGTACCAAATGTACATGATGTTGGCGCTTGAATTTGATTTCTTGCCATTCGCTCAATTTTTCTTCGATTTTGATAAAAATTGGTTCTCAAGTATTTTCGTGTATGCTCTTTTTGATGACCACAGACGTTTTTTTCAAAAGAACGCAAAATAAAAAAAATATGGCCGATTAAAACCAAAAAAACTGAAAATTTTCAAATAGTTTTCTTGGTTTTTACTCTGCCAAAAATAAACAATGTGTCTAGACCATTTGATTTTAGGTTTAAAAGTGGCATGGATGTCTACTTTTTCAAACCTATTTGTTTTTTTTTTAAATCTTTACTAGAAAAAAAAATATGGCCGCTTAAATTTCGAAAATTTTTTGAGATGTCCAAATATTCACTGGAAAATGAATTTTTTGTTGGAAAAATTGATTTTTCACGATAAGAATGTTTTTAAAATGTATAAACATCAAGGACATCATTATTTATTGATAAAATTTTCAAAATGTCGAATTACAGAACGTACATAACCTAAAAAAATCGACAATTTTTAATAATTTTTGAACATTTTATGGCATTTCAGTAAATTTAACGATTGTAAAGCAATTTTAAACGTAGTTATTATTACAACAAAACCTAATTTAAAAAAAAATTCTAAAAATTCAAAATGGCGGATCCAACATGACGGATTAAATTTTTATTTTTCAGTATTTTTTATTCAAATTTCGCATAGGAGATTTTTCGAGGTCGCTAATCACGAATTTATTATTATTTTTGCAAAATTTAAAATAGCGGATCCAATATGGCGGATTTAATTTTGTATTTTATTGCGTTTGTTATATTGAAATATCATTCAACCGTTTTTAAAACCACTTATCATGAAATTTATATTTTATTGTCAAAACTTATTGTCAATAACAATAAATCTAATATTGAAAGAAATAAAAAAAAAACAATTTAACGAAATTTTATCTTCTAAGGTATGAGATTGATCGCTAGAAAATTTTCTTTGAACGTCTCTTAGCTAGTAAAGACCCATATTGTTGCCCAACTTTACCACGTGGAGGTGAACGTTTCTCAAAGTCTTCTATTTTTTTTTAAATTTAAAAATTTTTTTTTTAAGATTTTTGAGGTTTTATATTTTTCTTGAATATTTTTGTTATTATTGATTATTTAATTTATATTTGTGATGTATATTCTCTAAGTACATTTAGTTTATGATCTTACAAATGATCATTTTGGAATCATTTTGAACAGTAATGCTTTTTGTATTCCTTGCATGTGTAAAAAGTTCTTGTAGAACATCCATTTCCATTGCAGTTTTCTGGTAATTGTTAATTCATGGACATGATCCTTTAAATTTCCTAGTTTCGCTTTTTTAACATAGTTGTCTACTATACTCAAAGAAAATTGTTTAGCAGACATTTTTTTCTTGCCTTTAGAACAAGCATTGTGTAGTATAACAGCATTTGCAACTGAAGACTAAATAAATCGCATCATAACTGGCCACGTCCATCTTTTGGAACTAATACAAGGAAGCAAGGCACTACAATACTGATCATGACAATCTACACCATCCATAAATAAATTATAAAGTCTAAATGCGAGTGGTAAAGCAATTCCATCCTCATTTTTTTTTCTTTTGAGTACCGTGATGCTGATTTCATTGGAGTAACACCAGCAGCAGTTGAAATAAGTGAAACTTCTTTAGAATCAATAAGATTGATAAAAATTATACCCCTATTTTTTTCATGCTGAACTTTATAAGTGCCTCGAACAGAATTCTTTTCCATTACATTTTTTTACCTTGATTCTCTATCTTTTCTAATAACCCCAGTTGCTCGTAAACCAAGAGTCATAAGATGAACTAGGAGATCTGGGTTCGTAAAATAATTATCGGTCCAAAGATGATATTGTTCGATTGATCTTCTAGATGTTAACAAAAATAGTTGTTTACACATATTCAGAACTACTTGACTCCCTAAAGCAATATTATATAGTTTATCATTTGAAGAATCTTTACCACAATATATATATCACAGTGAAATAAGTATCCATCAGCACCACAAAATCCCCACTCTTTTATGCCCCAACGTGTTGGTTTGTTTCTAAGAAATTGTTTTATTTTTAGTCTGCCATAAAATTTAATCATCATCTCATCAACTAATAAGGCTGTCCGAAAAATATCAAATTGTTTAATATTTTTATTGTACATATCTAGTAATACTCTTACTCGCCAAGCTGGATCCTTTTCATTTTGATCAGTAGGTTTAGAACACTTTATTTTCGATTTTATATTTAGATAACGCTGTCGAGACATCGGTGATTTAACTATTGGACACTCAATCATCTTATTTTTCGACCACTAGTCTTTTTCAGAAGTCCTTTTATTGAAAGGGCTATGTAAAATAATAGCAATAAATTTATTTAATTCTTCAATTGATAAATCGAAACCATTAATATTTGAAGCTTCAACAATGTATTGCTTTATGTCTTTACAAAAAAAAAAAAAAAACAATTTAAATATAATAATTTAGTTAGAGAACTGCTAGTAATTTGCTTACGATCTTTATCTTTCAGCTAATATTCATTAGACGGTATTTCATCATACACTTTTTCTCCTTCTACCCACTGATAGATATGATTCTCCTCTAATTTTTTTGTTTATTTGAGTAATTGTGTTGAGCTTGATGATACGATTTTCTTTCAATAAATTATTCAGTATAATCACTATTATCATCACTGTCACTGCAAGAATTGTTATTTTCAGAATCATCGTCAGCATCACTTTCATTTAGTTCGCTTGATTTTTTACGCAGCAAAACCGCTATGAATGTTAAATATGAAAATCAGAGCATCCTTATTTTGCGATAATATAATATACTAAACTCGTGAGTTTTGCGCTTGGGATGTATTAAAATGCTATTAATATAAATGTATTAAAAAACAGTCACGAATCTAAACTACGAAAATCAGATAATCTTTGTTTCGCGATAAAATAGTAAACTGGTGAAATGTGGGCTTGGGATGAAAAAGGCTAGAGTACGCTTAATTTTTTACGCAGACGAACAGTTATGAATGTTAAATATGAAAATCAGATAACCTTTGTTTCGCGATAAAATAATAAACTCGTGAGTTGTGGGCTTGATTATTTACGCACTAGAAGTTAAAAATACAAAATATGAGAATGAGAAAGTTTTTTCTTCAAGACAAAATACTAAACTCATTTTATGTAAACATGGGATATAAAAGGCTTTAGTTTGCTTGATTTTTGTCGCAGAAAAACAGTTATGAATGCTAAATTTGAAAACTCGAGAATCTGTTTTTCGCAATAATATACTCAATTCGTGATATGTGGGCTAGGGAAGAAATAAAGGTAGCTTCATTTTTGTAGGGTCTCACTCCTTCCCGCACTCCACAGTACCTCACGCTGTACTCGCTACGCGGCCGAGCTATACCCCAGGTCTCTCGCAAGCGGCAGGAAATTTGTCCGGCTACTATATAAGCCCGAATAGTGGCCTCCCTGAGCATCTTTAACGTATAAGACAGGGATTGTAGATACAGCCTTACTGACGAGTCCAGTCTACAATCCCGGGACGAAACGCATCTTTCCTTTTCCGCTCTCTCTTATTCGAATAGAGATACAGATCTCTAAATTTTATATGCAGGAGAACAGTTATGAAAGTTAAATATGAAAAGTAGAGAATCATTTATACGATAAAATAGTAAACTCGTGCTATGTGGCTTGGGATGAAAAAGACTTTTGTTCGCTTGATTTTTGGCACAGAAAAACAGTAACGAATCTAAAATATGAAAATCAGATAATCTTTGTTTCGCGATAAAATACTAAACTGGTGATAGGTGGACTTGGGATGCAAAAAGCTAGAGTTAGCTTAATTTTTTATCCAGGTGAACAGTTATGAATGTTAAATATGAAAATTAGAAAATCTTTGTTGAAAATGATGAAAAATTTATCGCAGTCGATTAGGATGATAATAATAGGGGTTCTGGATGTTAACTGGTTAATCTGAATGTTAACACCTTATATGACTAATACGTCTATCTGTAAAAAATTTTCTTGATATCCATATTTTCCCATTAATCACGTGAAAATCACGCGAACGTATTTTTTTTTGCAGGCTTATCATTAACTAATATAATAAAGAGACAGCGTTTGTTTGTACACGGGACAAAATCTCAAAAACTACTTAACCGATTACAACAAAATTTTGATAAGATATATTTTTGGCATCGTGGAGTAACATAAGCTAGGTTTTGTATTAAAATATATCATAAATTATTAAAAAAAATTGTACCAGGTTACAGATCAAAATTATGCGAAATAATATAATATTATAGAAACTACTATTCTCAGGCCCTCCAAAGGGTGAAATAGCACTAATTCCTCGCATCCCGATGATCCCAACAGAGTTACCCTTACAATTCAAAAGACTACAATTTGGCCACAGGAACTCAGCGGCCAACATTAATTAATCGCGATATAAAAAATACCGAAAAACTGCGTTTTGTTAGTAGCGTTTGCAAAACTATTTAGTTTGTCTGCGCAATTTTTCGTTTTTTTTTAGAAAAAAATCTAACAGTACAGCTATTCAATTTCGCAGTAAAGTCGCTTGCGTTTACGCTAGAGATGGTTTAAAGATACATAAATATGATGAAATTTTTGCAAAATTTTTGCGGTTCACATATATGTACTGGGTTTTGGCATTTATTATAACTATTAGCAATAAAGAAATAATTTTGTTAACAGAGTATGAGCACTAAGATACATAAGTGAAAGTGTGCGCCTGCACAAAAGATCTAGGGATTTTTTTATACAACTTTCATTTAAAAACAGTTACTACTACTAAATAAGCAAAATAAAGAAATAAAACAATTTAATATATTTTCTGATGATTATTTCTTTATTAATACAGGCGGACGCCGCAAGCGAACAACATTCGGTCGGGGTGTAAGGGGGTTTTGTTTATTGTTATATTTAAATGCCTACATTCTCATTCCTCAACGAATGCTGTTGCTTGATACGCAAAAACTTAGAAACATATAAACGCGGTTACACGTCCAGCATCTTAAGAACACGTAAAAAGCTTAGATTCACGTAATATTTTCTGTAATGACAAATTAAAATATTTATTTAATTCTAAAGCACTGTCTCATATTTCTGCAAATTGGCTCTAAATTATAATAATAAATGAAACCCCCTTACCTCCCGACCCCAATGTTATTCGCCTGCGGCGCCCGCCTGTATTACTAAAGAAATAATCATTAGAAAATATATTAAATTTTTTTATTTTTTTATTTTGCTTATTTAGTAGTAGTAACTGTTTTTAAATGAAACGTATAAAGAAAAAAATCCCTAGATCTCTTGCGCAGGCGCACACATTCTCTTATGAGGCTTAGTGCTCATACTCTGTTAACACAATTATTTATTTATTGCTTATAGTTATAATAAATGTTAAAATCAAGTACATATATGTGAAGCGTAGAAATTTTGCAAACGTTTCATCATATTTATGTATCATTAAACCATCTCTAGCGTAAATGCCAGCCACTTTACTGCGAAACCGAATAGCTACAACTTTTCGATTTTTTTATGAAAAAACGAAAAGCTGCGCGGATAAACTAAATAGTTTTGCAAACGCTGCTAACAAAACGCAGCTTTTTGGTATTTTTTTATTCCGATTAAGTAACATTGGCCTCTGAGTTCCTCTAGACCTACAATTTCCTATCAAACCTTCTTTCGCTATTACAATTAACAAGTCACAGGGTCAAACGTTTAAATACGTAGGTATTGATTTACGATCAGATTGTTTTTCCCATGGTCAATTATGTGGGTCTCTCATGGAGTGGTAACTCTAAAAATCAGTTTATTTTATTACCAGAAAATAAAAACGTAACAAAGAATGTCATATACTCAGAAATTTTATAGATCTATCATTAAAAAAAAAAAAAAACATTTTTAAACAATTATTATATTATAATACATCTGTGTGTTATAGCGCGGGCGAAGCCGCGACGGGGGGTGCTAGTCATTAATAAAATAAAATGAAAATAATTATGAACGTTTAAAATCCATTATTTTTCAATAAAAATATAGAAAATAAGACACACACATAAGACAAGATATAGATGCAGCGCAAAGTGCAGCCTTTACCTAGTGTTTCTTATGAAACCTATAAATTGTAAAAAGATTGTGACAAAATACGAACCTGTACAGCATTTTTCATATTGGTAATAATACTGGGTTTTCTTGATTTACTAACATCAGACTTGCTTCGTGGGCGAAAAGCATCAAAAAGAGCATTTTTTTTTGATGGACTAACAAGATCATCTGAAGTAGTTACAGTAGCAGTGCTTCCTCTGCGTTCTGTACTATTGCTACGACTATTGTTGCGACTAGTTGAATCACCTCGAGTATTTGATGATTTTTTAGAAGTCTCCACGTACTGATGATGCTGTTGTGGCGTTGATTTTCCTGAGACTGGTGCACTACTACCTGACGAAGTTTTATGTATTGTTCGAGAATGACAATCCCAGGTACCTGCAATAGATTATAGTATGTGTTTTTCTCAAGATTTTTATTAACTATAAAAGACATTACATTGACTGTATTATGTAAATCGTATCGTAATTACACTGACTTATTTTTGTACATATTTGCATCGTGTGAGTAAGTTTAATCAAATAAAAATATTTCAATCAGTACATTTCAACGTGAAGTCTTTCAGAGAGGCAAGCCTGATGTGAAAAACTATATGTCTCATTATTGTCCTCGTCTATTATATCTGGTAGAATTCCTGGAGAGAAGACTATAAAGTTACGAATTTCGTAGCGCGGCGTCGTTCGTTGGTAGGTGTATAAAGAGAGTGACATTCTTAACGAGAAACCTCGCTTTACAGTCTTGTTTTCTGAAATTGAACCAACCATAGCTGGCAAGGAGAATTAGTAGACTTAAAGTTTTTCAAATAAGGCTCGCTTCCTTGAAAAACTTTACGTTCAAATGTAACAGATTAGAAATTTCTTATTTTATATACTGAACTATATTCAAAGATTTTAAACATTAAGATTAAAAATGTAATGAATAGCATTTCTAATAATATTTATGAAGTTCGAGGGAATGAACCAATAGTTTTATAAATCAGCCATATATTACAAAATGGAAAATATATATTTGGAATTACAATCCACAAGAACTATCAAAAAGATGATATATTTTTTACGAGTAATATATGCACAGCTAATCACTATAACGTACAGTGTCTCTGATAATTACTACAGTAACTAATGATCCTAAAAAGAATTGTAATAAAGTACTATAAGACTTTATATGATATATCATTTTCATCATCACAGAGAGAAAAAACACGCGAATAGCGCATGAAAACTCCTGCAATTCAGGCGTAGACGAGTGATGCGGTAAAGGTGTGGAATTCATGCGCCGCGCGAATGAGTCGACATGCTTATAAGATGGCGATCCCCCATACGAATAACGCACCGCACTCGTGCGTTTGTTGCGTGACGCTACGCGTAAAATGCGTGGCACTCACGCTAAATCTGTATAGAATAGGGCCACGAATAATTCGCATGACACCCATGCATAAAGTAGGTGGATGGATCGCGTTGTGTAGAATCGTGAAAAGTCGTGGTGGGGAGAGACGGGACATTAGGTTGAAAAATTGTTATTTCTCATTTCATTTAATGAATTATTCGAAAAGCAACATATTAGTGTATTTATTAAACCATGGAAAAATTACATATTATACCTTTTTATTGGAAATACATGTAAAATATTATATTTATCTCGAAATCCAAGTAAAATTGGAAAAATGTTTAAATTTTTAAGCATAAAAAATAAAAATACATCTTTTTTATAAGGAAATACAGGAGTGTAAAAAAATATATGCACATAATAAATGCATCTACCCGTGATTTTAAATTCAAAATATTTGTAAATTGATTAAAATTAGCATCACTACGCTGTTTATCTAAATTAGCTTTTCACAGTTTCAATGACAGTAGCAAGGGTGATAAATTATTCAAGCTTTCTTAAGGGGGGCTTTCACTTAAAAAATTTTAATAAAACGATTATTTTTTTATTTTATATTTTGATACCAATTTTTCCCAAGAATATTTTGCCGTAAACTAGGAGTTAAAATTCGAAATGGTTCCAAAGTTATAGCGAAAAATGTAAAGTAAAACTCAAAGTTTTTTTTCATTAATCTTTATGCAACTTATTTCTATGCATTTATATTCTTTTACAATTTATATTTAAATGTTTTCAAGTCTCCATTTCCATGTACTTAATGTAACTTACATTGAACTTCTCCTCTAATCTGTTGAAAATTCTATCAACCGAGCCATTTTTCTGCTGCCATTGTATGCAATCTTGACAATGAGAGGATAAAACTTCATGATCGAGTACTTTTTCAGTTTCAGTGCCAATAATTGACACTGCGCCATTTAAAGATTTAAATCCTTTCTTTTGCCAGGTTCCATCGCCTTTGATGTTGAATTCGATCACTTTTTCATCATTATCTTTGTCATTATTTTCATGGTCACTTATCACATGAATTTCTTGTTTTACTGTCTTGTTCATATTTGCTTGGGCTTCGTCAAAGGCTGCTTTCCATAAAGTTTTTTTCAGTTTAGCAGAAGCGCTTGGATTAACAGGTGGTGGTACATCCATAGTACTGCAAAACTGTGCCAATTCCCTAAGTCCAGTACCAATAAGCCTCGAAGCAAGTAAGGCCCTTGATTCAATGCATAACATGTATTCCGCCTCCCAATCATGGAGCAGTTAGAAAATGATTGAATAAAGTTGCGTTCTTGACATTTTAACGTGTATTCATCTCCAAGTCCAAAAGTTTGTGTCTCTGCAAGGATTACATCGTTTCCACATAGTTTGCAGCAGGCACAGCTATTTATAATCTCTGCTAATTTTTTCAAATAAAAAATTCTAAATCCATTAAAATTAGATGTTGGATATTCTTCCGCTTTTCATTTAGTTGTCGATGTACTAGAAATTTTACATTGTTTCACTGTACTCCCTCGTACTCCTTTATTCCAGGCTTTTCTTTTTCTCGCTTTAGTGGAATAATCACATTTTCTATCTCCCCAACCACTATGTGCTCTCTTTTCATTTTGCATGTTTAATTAATAATTTGATCTTTCTAAATTTATTTAATTTTAATAATTTAATTGATGTTAGTTTAAATTTAATTTTTATATTTTTTATTTTACACTTATCACTTCACTTTTTTTATATCACTTTTCATTTCAATTTTCTATTTCATTTAATTATTTGATTATTATTTATTTATTTATTATATTATTTGATTTTAATTATTTTATTTTGTATATTATAAAACAACAATAATGTTCGAAGTTTATAAAATTGAAACTGAAATTAAAATACTGCATAAACTCATAAAATTGCAGAAATTTTATGAATTTATGCAGTTTTTAAACTCATTTTATTATTTAACCCATTAACGACTAAGACCCCGAA
>UELV01097532.1:0-12469 GCA_900490015.1 Megastigmus stigmatizans | reverse complement strand
TCCCTATATTTATTTTCTACTAAACAAAAACAATTATATAATTATTATTAATAATTATTAATGAAAAAGAAAGATCACGTTACCTCAGCGCCTTCGTTCTTCCCATCATCCTATTTATCTATATCTATTCCTCTATTCATTAGTTCCTGTTTCTTTCATCAACCAAACCTCTTTAAGACACTAATGCGCACTAACCTTAACTTATTGCTCGATACCACGACTGTTCATCCTGCTCTCCTTATCATTCATTTTCGTTTTACCCTACCCTCTATTCTTTACTCGACCGATTTTAATATTCCCGCGACGTGGGAATGTGTTTTACGTACGTGTCTTGAGCACACGCCCTCACACGATGTCGTATTATAATATCGGATACGATCAAGATATTGTAAGGATTTTTCATGATTAATAGAATTATATACTACTTTTTATTTATATAAATATTGTCTTGATTGTTGAACTTTATTTATTCTTGCGTCTTATCCTATCCTTGGTGTAATAATATATTTATAATATAATTAATTAGAATCATTCAAGATTGAGTTTCAAAGTGTTAAAAATCAGTCATTAATTTTATTATACGAAAAAGAAATTTTAATTGTGCGGTAGAAACATATTTATATATTTTAGCCTTAATTTAAATAATAATTAAACGAAGATCTTGTGACATTCTATATTTAAGTAGATACATACCAAGTTCAGTAAGACGAGTTTTGTTTATCAATTTCGATTGTACCTATTGTTCTTTTAATTCTACTATCGTCTAGAGGACTTAATCATTTAGTAGTACATATTTATTTCTGTTTCTTTCTAATGAATTATTTTATTTTATGTTCTAAATAATGATGCGAATTCTGTTGATTTACCTACTTTTGTAAATATACGTAGTTTTGTTAATTAACTCATATCTTGCACCACTTTTAATTTGAATATGATTATTATGTGAAGTGAAATTACTAAAAAGCAATACCTGTAAATATAAAGAATAATATTTAGAATTATTAGAGCAGCCGTTTTCTAGTGGAATAGGGAAATGTAAGAGTCAGTGGGTGTGAAAAGCATTAAAATGAATTATTACCGTGTAAATAACATAAAGGCGGGCCAGAGTTCACAAAGTTCTCAAAGTAAGGCCGAGCAAAGGGGAGCAATGGGGGCAGGGGGGAGGTAAAGTGGATGAATAATAAATCAAGCGGCTCCCTTTTATAGAAATACATAAAGTAAGCTTCTACTTAGGCTCGAGTTTCTTACTGTTAACCTTTGATAGAGCCATGAAAATTACTAACTGCTGCTTGCGGCTTCCCACGTGGAATTCACTTAATTCTCGTCTAAACCCGCGCGCCTCCAAGACTCCGTGGAAAAGTTGCTATTATCGCGAGTTGAAAATTCCTTGCTTTTTTTTTTCATTTTTTACTTTAATATTGTATTACACGACGTAATAAAAGTATTCTTTCATAAGAGTTGAATTAATATCGTTGAGAACTGTGCGCGTTTCATGCGGGTTTTATTTCGGAGACATAAAGGGGGATGTGCGAAAAGAATTCCAGCTCTTGGCCGAAGTGCTTGCGTGTATCCATGCGTGAAATTGTAATGGGGAAATTTTAAGGAAAAAAAATTCTTGGCGGTTCCATTTTCATATTAAAAATATTCTCATAAAAATTTCTCGTAAAAACATTGTTCAAAACATGCTGCGACGCTTAGAAAAGAAAAATCATTACTCCAAATGGAGCTGTATAAAAAATTAAAAATTTTAATTATATCTTACATGTCTGTATGTATAATTCCTTTCGTACTCGTGATATTAAGTACGTGTGAACAATATTGGCTAAAACTGTATCTAATGAATTCACGCATCTTCTTATTATATATATGTCCGTATGTTTGAATTCGCACAACTATTCATTTTCTGCACTCTGAAAAAATGAATAATATTTTCGGAGCGAATGATCTTGAAACTCATGAGCTATTCTTCTCTCCATCCTCGCTTGACTCGAATGACCGTATATACAACCCTAGCACTCGGGATCTTCTTCAATAACGTCTGTACTTTTTCTCTCGCGTATTATCTAAGAAGACATTTATGCGACGTTGGATTAACCAGTATGTGCAGGCAATCCCATTAAAAAGTATATGGCAGAGTAAGTGTTGGAATGTTGAATTTATAAAATATCAACGGATTCTTGAAGGAAATAATATAGATAGTTGACGTCTACTTTGATCCGATGTTATTATTTATTGAAAATTTCTTTTGAATTTCAAAAATAAAGTTAATAATTTAATGATTGAAACTTTTCGGGAACGGTAACATCCTGAATAATGTTAATTTGAAAATAGACTGAAGAAAACGCACCCGACTACAGATCAACTTATACACGTACTACTCGAAACAGCTATATAAAACGCTCCTTGGCTCGTCAACCAATAAAACTTCCGCAAGGCCAGTAAACCAATATAAAAACTCGGCAACGTCCGCCTATAAATTAATGAAGCCATCAGCTCTTCTGACCCCGATCCTGACCAGTCCTTCAATTCGCCTATACAAACCTATATATACCACGAATCGCGGGGCGAGGATCGATGCGACCATTTCTAATCCGACAGGCGCGCAACAGGAAGGGCCGCTGCCACTCGTCTATCCCTACGCATGCCGTCGAGAGATCGAGCCAAGACGTGTCCAATGTAGCTAACTCGCGGTAAACCGGGTGGCGCGCGCCGCTCCTACTCGACGCGCTCGAGCTGCCAGCATCACTAAGTAGTCCACTAAATAAGGGCGCCACATCTATACACAGGACCAGCAGAGACTGCAGCGACTATGTATAAGCCAAGCGAATCAGTCACTCGAGTGGAATGGGAACGGAGAGAGCTACATCCTTGGGAGGATCGCGTTCCTATACCCGTATCATTAATTCGCGAGTGGGTAAGGATGCGCGACGATGACAGTTGAAGTGTATGTCGAGGAGCTTGCAGCCTTCTTTTGTTCGAGGGTATAAGGGAATGGGGTGGCGATATTTAATTGAATGCTAGTCGACTGGAAGATTTTCAAAGAGGCTGTAATTAAAGGAGGACGGATCGGGGGATTATGAGCGCTTTTTGGTGTCGCTTGCGTGAATCGAGGAGGTGCAGGATGGAGTGTGAAGATTTAAGAAGGGATTGATTTTTGATAGAAGAAAGTGGCAATGGATTTACGGGTTTTTGAAAATACTCCCGCTTTCAGTAAGATTCTGGGTGATTTTGCAATCGGGCTTTGATTATTTTTTTCGACTTCAGTTGAAATTTACATTTATAGTTATTTTAATAGGTTTACTCTGGAGTGTAACTTGTACTTGTAAGTAGCAGATTTCGCAGTTAACTCCCTAAGCGGTTAAAAAGATTTAAAGGATCGTCGAGAGTTCTTTTAAAATCTAAGTGAACCTGTTACGGCTTATCCGGACTTTTAAGTACTCTTCAAAATAATTACGATCTAGAAATGGTGGTACGAAAAGTTGTACTACTTTAAAACTTAAACTTATTTACATGACTTTTTCCTCGTGCCGTTTCCTTATATTGTTATACGTTTACATTATGCATTTCAAAGATATTTTTCATAATTCGACACCGCTAAAGCACAACCTAATATTTTGCTCAACCTCGACAAGCCCATTTATTCACATTTTTTTACACATCCCCAGACGTTTTTTATTAAACAATAACACGCATGTAAGGGTATGGCGAGATAAAGGTGTTACTCCAGCACCTTAGCATTCACAGTGCATCCAGCGCGCAAAAAAGTAAATAACCACCCTTACGAAAAGGTCTATTCGCGCGCGAATCAAATAATGCACAAAAGTAAACAAGCGTGACACGCAAATACAAAGTCGCGCGAAAAATCTTGCAAGCGCGCGAAAGACACGCGTTGCGAGCAGGGAGAGAGACAATAAAAGACAAAAAAAAGAAAAAAAGGAGTCAAGGAAGTGTAGAGAGAAAGACGTCATTAAAAGAAGGAGAGAGAGAGAGAGAGAGAGAGAGAGAGAGAGAGAGGGGCAAAGCCTCGAGCGCATTTCTCTTTGATCCTGTAATTGGAGGTGTCCAGAAGCCGGTGCGGGATTAACCAAGTTATAACGGCGCGGGCATTGTACGCTAACCCAGGCGACTAGTCGTGATTGCTCGCTTTTTGCTACCCCCGCGCGCAGCCACGGCTAAAAGGAAAAGCCCTGCAACCGGAGGGAAGAACACGACGTCGCGGCAGACGAGAACAGGGGTTAATTTTAACGCGGGGCCGACGTAAAGAGAACTCGAGGAGAGAGAAGCAGTAGCACCAGATACGTAAAGGGGTGCGGGCCGTAAGCGAGATTGTTTTACGGATTCTTTTGTCGGGCCGCCCCGCTGGAATTGAGCTCGCGTAATTTTGTCGCGTCCGCTCTTTATCATTCCTCTCCCCCCCGTGACCCCTTCCTCTTTCACACTCTCGCTGCAATACACGCGTGTATATGCGGGGGTGGTAGAAAAAAAGGGAAATTACCACAAAGGAACTGGAAGCGGACTGCCGGTGCATTGAAACTTTTGTTCGAGATGCGCGTTGCTGTGTCTGTGTATTATTATTATGATTCAATGGACAATCGCGAGAGTTGCGCTCGATTCTGTTTATTTAGCCTTGCGACAGTGCAGCTATACGATGAATGCGATTCGCGCTACGTTGGTTGGATATGTGTATATGTGTATGTATAGAACGAGGCTTTTTGTATGTCGCGCGGGATGCGACAATGACGCGCCTTCTTTGCAACGCGCTCGCATTGCGCGTATTCTCTCGTTTGACACGCGCTGCCTTGTCGCGGCGCTGTATACATACGCCGAGGTAGAAAATAATTAAACGCGGTTTGTTATTGATTCGTGGCCGCGAACGAGCGTTTGGTAATACACTGTTGCGTTGAGCTTTGAAAATTCATGTAGCTGATATTTACCAAAAACTTTCAAATGCGCGCGAAACCCTCGAGAGCTTACAAATAGCTAATATATACTGTTTGCCGCAACCGCTCAGTTCGTAGAATTATAGCGTTAATATTAATAATAAGTATTCAAGCGCACTCGTCCACCATCGCGCGGCGTTTTGGCTGCTCGCAGCTCCAGCTAAATCCGACAGCATCGTTATATCGTGCGCTATATCTCTCGTCGATCCCCTCCTCTTATGAATATAATTAAATTAAACCGCGTGAAGCCGAGCGCGCACCCGATATATTCCAAAATCTAAAAAGCCGACGCTTGCGCAATCCACTGGTAGTATAGCCCCTTCCTCCACACCCACCCACACAATTTGCAAATATACACATTCCCCGCGCGAAAAAGAAAATTTTACATACACGTACATACATATATATATATACATAATATAGAATGTAGAGGAAGATTTAAACGTCGGCGTTGCGCGTAGCATCTCGAAGCGAATGGCTCATCTCGGTAAAGTGCTCCACAGAATCTCTCTCTCTCTGTCTCTCTCTCTCACTCACACGCGTGAAGTAGTAGTAGCAGCAGTAGCAGGAGCAGCGGGTAGGGCAGTTAGATTTTACGTTTATCGCTTATATACAGACGCGGGCGGAAGCGATGGTACAGAGAACGCGCGTGTGGCCAATACTGGGCAAGTTGCCCGATTGGCTAACGCCGCCGTTGCTGTGTGTGTGTGTATGTAGTCGATCGAGCGCAGCCGTAAAGCCGTCTAGTGCCTTCGGTTCACTCCAACACATATATACACACACAAGCTGTGCGCGCACGAGGGTAGCAGAGGGTAAAAATATCGGTTGTTGAGTGGCATCCGGCCAAGTGGTGCTTAATAATGATAATTATTATCTGCCCGGCAGGGCTGTGCACAGTCGTTATAGGTGAGGGAAGTTTTACCGTACGATCGACCCTCTGCCTGTGCGTGTGTGCATGTATACGTGGAATTGATACGTTAAATTGATTTTATATTTCCGTTTTATGTGTTTGCGCGCGGGGTAGGACTGCACAGGTTGTGTGCTGCAGGCCACGGAAGAAGACGTTTGAGCGAGAGGTGATTTTTCTTTGCGGGTTATACGATTATTGCGAGTACGATATGGCTTTCCGATGGGCTGGACAATTTTATTTACGTTTCATTGCTTGTTTGTACATATATTTATTTCCTTACATACGTATATAATTTTTGCTATTTACTTGAATTATTTTTTGAATTTTTTGAGCGTGTGTATGTGTGTGCGACTCTTATAAAGATCTACGAAAAATATTAATTTTTAATTTCTTTTCACATTCTGACCATTTCTTTTCCCAAGAGTTTGGAATCGCATATCGCGATGCGCAGTAACCATGTAGCTCGAGTTTGAGCTAAAAAAAAAGCCAAGAAGAGAAGAGAAAGAAAATTTCCTTAATATTAATCCGCTTTTTTTCCTCTCGCCGCGGCATAGCTAGCACCTCAATTTCTCCGCAGCCTCAACGCGCGAGATATTGCGCAATCAAATAAATGATGCCGGCGCTCGTTTCTTTACACGATTATGAACGGTATTATAAAGAATCTCGACTTTCCTCTCTCTCTCTCTCACTCGCCGCCTTCCGCGGAGAATGGAAAAACGCGAATTAAGGAAATTCCCTAGCGCCGCGCACCAGCAGCAGCTGGCTAAAGCAGCGCCGCGGCGCTCGCCCGACGCCCATGACTCGTCGGATTTGCGACTGCGAACGGATAACAAGAGTCGTAACAATATCGCTCGCCTCCACGGGCTTTTTGCGAAAAAAAAAAACTCGACGTTTTCGTCTTATATACAATTTGCCCTCTCTCCCTTTTGCGCGCGCCCCGGTCATTATACCCGGGCCGTAGCGAGAACAGCTCTCGGGGAATACGAGATTAAGCGAGCGACCGTTTGGATTTTCTCCGCCTGCTCTGAGAGTGCCGGATATTCTTTTTCCAATTACAATCGTCGTTATGTCCATTAATTCGAATGAGTATATCCGACTGAGTTATACCGCGAGACTCGTTATTAAAGATAATTGAGTGATTAGTAGAATAATAATATAGATATTGTATGTGTTGAAGCTGTAGATGAAATTAGTTTTCATCGCGTGTTTCATTTTAATAATATTAATATATATTTTAGGGTTATCTTTATTTATTCGGCAATTGAGTGAAACATTTAGCGATCGAGACTAAATTGTCCGTTACTATTTGAAGTCGAATTATTAATTTTTCCAACCTAGATAGAAAGATGCCCCAAACCCTACATAATTTATGGAGCGGTAACTATGATGGGATCGACATACACATATATTGAAGTAATTTTCAATTGCACTTGATATTAGTATCTATGGAAATGGCTAATACGGTACCATATACCAATGAGAACGAGAGTCGTAAGTATAATCATCAACGGTTCCTCCATATTCTGCAATAATTTTTATATGAATTTTTGTACGGTAGCAAACCGAATCACCGAAAAGCCATTCATCAAAATCATACAGAACTCAAACAAGTAGATTATAACAACAATTCGCTGATGTTCAATCTTTACAAACTTCTCCCCAGAATCCCGCAGGAAACTTTCAACGACTCGACTGCACACGATGAGCTATACACGGTACAGACAGCTTTCGCTCGTAGTATTAGATTAAAGCCTCTTCTGATCCCCTCATCATTAGGTATAGCCGAGAGATAAGAGGGAGAAAGCGCGCGATGCTCTAATCAAAGTCGATCGTACAGCGGTAGGCTGTTTGGCTTATAGAAGACTGCTCTGCTGCTACCCTCGGCTTGTTTGCTTTCACTCAGTACTCGCGAGAGCGAGGCCTCTTATACCTTCTTACACACACCGCGCGCACACGAGAAAAAGGGAGAACCCGCAAGTCCAAGGCAACTCGTCTGCAAGTCCCGTTTGCACTTTCCGAATTTTCCGAGTTTCCGGCGGAAAGCGTGTTTACCGGCATTTTATTTTCCAGTTATCTTAGCTGCCGGGGCTCGAGTCAATATTGACGCGCCAACGAGATGTTAATCGGTAATTGATTTGGATAATTTGAATGGCTTGGAGGAGTGATTTGGGAATTTTGAACGTAGGATACGAGGTTTGAGTTCATGGCGTTACCGTGGTGTAAGAAATTGTTCGGCAAAGTCTGTTTGTAGAAGGATGCCGAGTGGTTTGTTCGTTGATTAGATCGAGGGGAGAAGCACAAGGTTTTTGCATTAAAAAGGATATCTTTATAAAAAGCACAAAAAATATTAGATTTAAAAGAATATTTCTCTTCATCTGATGGACAAGTTGAAACAGATGCGTGGATTAAAACTAATGTACAGTCTTACACAACTCGACATGCGAACAATTTGAGTGTGCCGTTCACCATCACGAAAACAATTATTTCACATGTTCACGTTGAACAATGACCCTTGACGTAACTACACTCGACAATGTAACATTACGTACAAGCAGCAGAACTGCGAGCCATTCCGCCAAAGTAAAAGAGCTCGATTAGCCAAGACAATACGCAACATACGTATATACACAAACAAACCGAGGGCGCAATTTAACCGGAGGCTTAATTCGACTGCATTATTTGGCGTTTAAGACGTACAGCGAGCCACTTATTTCTCCCCGATAATAAATAAAGCTCGCACTGCTTCCCAAAAACTTCTTCTTCGGCGTACGTCTCCTTACGTTATATATACGCCACGCGTTATATAAGACGGATAGGAAGGAGAAGAGGAGAAGGAACTGGCTTTAAAGGAATTTTCCCTCCGACGAATTCAACTTTTCTCCCGTTGGCTCGGCGCCACGCGGCGCGTTTCAAATCATTGTTGCTGCACGGTATAAATACACGCGGATTCCCTTTCCCTCTCTCTCCCCCCGACCGCCGTGCTATCCGCTAAAGAAATTCATCCATTACGCGGAATAGGCGAGCGCGAGCCTAGGGAGGATGGTGAGAAGGAAGAAGAAGCAGCAGCAGCAAAAAAGAAAGGAACAAGCTACGAGAAACAAACAATTACGTAGTTGTACAGGGCGGTAGGGAGAAGTTCTTCCTTTTTTTTTCTTTTCATATTGTAGAAAGGCCTAGGTTTCAGACTTACGCGTATTATATGCGAGGGACGAGCGAATATGGAGTACGCGGAATATAAATGAAATAATTTTGGACGGTTTTTAATTTATTTCATGTTTTATCGCGCAACTCATATTTTACGACAGTTTTCAAGTAATGATTGTTCTGCACATATATCGTAACTTTTTTCTTTTAACTTAAATGGAGAGTTGGACTCTTCTCATTTAGTCAATATATTAATATTCTGTATCAATTCATAGTTTATCTTATCTCTGCATATAGCATTTATATCCAAAATTATTTGTATTCCTAATTAAAAAATTAAAATCATCGTTTGTACATATATTGTAACTTAGATGTTAAGGAATGAAACATTTAAAAATATCGAAATTAAATTTACTTATATAAGACTGAATTCTCGGTATTGAGTAACAGCAACTAATTGAACAGGATGCTATGATTACTACATGTAAGGACAAGTTAAAAAGAAAAATCTTTACATATTTAGATGAAATCGACTCTGTTGTTCGTTGTGCAATGACTTGCTATATTTATTAAAAGGTAGAAACAAAGTAATTGCATTAATTATTATTGATTGATCGTGTTTACTTAATTTTATTACATTTAAATATTGGCAATTCAGTTAGCTAAACAGTCACATCTCCGACAAAACTTTCCTTGAGGTAAACTTAATCAATCGTTCGCCATCTTTTCGAACACATCAACTGTCCGATCCCTCATTATTCTTCAAAACAAGATAAGAAGAAAACAGCTCGCCGCAGCTAACGATCAGACAATCCTCTAAGTGTACTCTTCGATTCTCCCTTGCTAATTTCTAGTCCTTTCTCGCACCCCACACCTTCTGCCCTCGCATCCCCATACCTATATGTTCTTCTCTTTCTTTCGTTCGATGACTTCTTTCCTCTCACTTGCACCAGCCAAGAGAGAGAGAGAGAGAGAGATAGAGAGTCAAGGCTCGCAGTGATAAATTGCCCACGGGGAAGAGACTCGCGTCCGACGTGACAAAACGTTTTTCTCCAAAGTCAGAGGAATCGGAAGGAAGAACGCCTCCACGTCCGATGCGCTTTTATACCCGCGCTGAGCTTGTATAATCGCTCGAAGGAGTCGGACAGACAAATGGACTTTGTCTATTTCTCTCTGCGGGGCGAGCGGAAATGTTCGAGCGATATGCGTCTCTGCGTCTCGTGCTCTTTCAGGGCCGAGGGAGGATGAGGATTCCGATGTGGTTGGGAGAGATGCCATGAATGTACGTTATGAATAAATGCGTGTTGTTGGTCAGTCCAGGAGAGTTTCGATGGTGAATGCAGGATGCGAAGCGATGAATGACTTTATATTTTGCAACTCGCGTATGCGAATGAGTACTGAGTAAGCCAAATTGTGGTTAAGGACGAATGTTACGTTGATAATTGATAGTATTTTGATTTGATTGACAGCAATGACGATTTTGTACTTTTTAAATTTATAAATTTACAGTTTTGAAACGTATAAATTAGTTATCATAGAATAAGCGATTAGTTTGCGTACACATCAATGCTATCTGTCAATCAATGATAAGCAATTTAAAACAAAACATTTGTCTTGTATGAAAGTAAGTAAATTCTTAATAGTGCTTTTTAATCTCTATTAAATGAATTTTATATTAAAATTTTGACGCAAATGTAGTTCTATGAATATTATGTTCCACTTTACTTATTGGATAATGATTACGACATCTATTTGAATTTTTATAACTGAAAACAAATACAAATTTATGTTTACTTCATAAAAATTCTAGTATCAATAATAGTATTGTTAAATTACTTCAACAAAACGTTTAACTGTTAAATAAAATATCTTTAATTGCTTCCTCCAAAAGGAAGCTTGATAGTGGTGAAAAAAAGTTCACAATATTTTATTTTTTATGATATTTTATTATTTAATACAATGCTTAAAAAAATTTAACATCTAAAGATTTAAAACTAACGTTACGATCTTAATCTAAATGCAGGTAGTACCCATTAATTGGATATTGTAATATTCATAGTCTATTGTTCAAGGAATTATACACCAAAGTCTCTTCATTTACAAAATGTACCTTTTAGGTATTTCAATTTTGTAATTCTTGATAATCTATTATTTTTTACATTCTAATTTCATTGGCAGTTTATTACATGTTCTTGTTACATATTATTTTAGTGCTTTTTATTTATAAAACTAAAAACTTTGGCTTCTTTTAGTCAATGTTATCATTTTTTCTGGTGATACTAGGTAAGTTAGTGCCTGAAATCGTTTTTCAGTGGAACCCGAGTTACTCTAGAACTAAAAGACTGTTTCACTTTCAAGAAATCACCACACCTTTGACTATACATCAAATGTAAGTCTTTCCTCGTTATACGTGGATTTACTTTTGATTGTAACTCGCCAATGAGCCAATGAGTCATTTTTTTTTCATTGCCTCATGGCTATGATTACTTAATACAGTCATTTATACTGTTTCTTCTTTATTTTTATCTTTCAGATTCCGAATACCTAAGAAATGTTCTTCGATTTCGTTTAACGCTCTACCTTCTGTTTCAGGAAGTACAAAATAAACTAAAATACCTCCAAGAATGTTTGATATTGCAAATAGAATAAAAATGCCGGATATACCGATTGTAGTGTATATATCAAGAAAAATCTTGTTAAATACAGATTCTAACAAATAGCTGAAGAATATCAACATCCCGCTAGAAATTTGACGTAAGCTAGTCGAGAACAATATGGAATTTAATAAAAACATCAAATCGATAGTTGCGGTATGAAAAAATGTGGCTGTTTTCATTGCGATTGGAGTAATCCAAAAATAGACATCTGAGACAGCATCATTTTGACTGATAAAGAAATTAGAAATAACTATTAGTATGAAACTAATTGATGCACACATGAATGAGAAGTTCAAGAGCTTACTTACTCCTATATAACGAATAAAAATTATACAAAAAATTGTTCTCAAAACACCGGAAATTTGTCTGAGAAGAATTCCGGTGTCTTTATCAACAATATTTTAGCTTTTTTCGCCTCAGGAGCATCCTTTAGTCTATAAAGTTCTCGTCGACAAGCTGAGCAGATTTTAGCTTGGTCTGGTACGTCGGGATATTTACTTCGTAAAGAAACTGGGAAGTTTAATAAATCCTTTGTCGAATAATGATTACTTTTCGACAAAGGATTTATGCATTGTAATTTCAATTGAAAATCCATATTTATTATACATAAACCAATCTAATAGGAAATAAAATAATCTTTTTCAAAGATCGGATTGAATCAAGGTTGATGACGATATAAAGATTTTTATAAAATTCTTAAAGTCAATACACAGAAAAATCTTTGCATTAATATAAACTAACTGAGACAATTTTAATGCAGAACAATGATTTTGAAGTATAATCCACCTAGCGAGTAATATTTAAACTATGTGCATATG
>UELV01097527.1:8656-27032 GCA_900490015.1 Megastigmus stigmatizans | reverse complement strand
CTATTATTATTATTATTATTATTATTATTATTAAAGTTTTCTTCTTAATATTTCTGAGAAAAAAATCTAATAAAAACGCATTTTATTAATTTCGTATGCCTAATTCACTTTGCCAACATCCGAATGCTTCATGATCCCAGTAATCCAATTATTTACTGCCAATACTACTTTTTTTGCATTAATAAAAAATCTAGCAATTGAGGCGCAAAGTATAATATCTAATTAAATTTTTTATTATATATTCTTTTTATGTAGTAAAATTGAAAGATTATTCCAAATTTTTTCCTTTTTCATTAGAAAAGAAAATAGTATCTGAAAAATAAAAACTCTGAATTGCGGCTTTGACTAATTAGGTATTTAAATTATTAATTGGCATTTAATAAGCTTGAAAGAAAATTAAACTTTAACTAAACGCTGATTACAAATAAGCAAGAAGCTAGAATTACTCATAAAATAATAAAGAGGCTCGAGGATTGACAAATTTAGAAGCCCAGCACTGGTGAAGGCCGATAACACAATAACCTTTTTTTGTTGGTAAGCTTTTTAATTTTTTTCTTTTCAATTTTATCACGTTTCCCTTACAGAACGTTTCATGTACTTTTTATCTATTTTTTCTTTTTCTTTCGACCAAATGCATGAATGTAATTTTGAAATTTTGTTTTACTTTTCTTTAATTCTCATAAATCAAATGAAAATAATGTGCATATATCTATTTAGGTGCAACATTTTTATCATTACGAGAAAAAAAAAATAGTTTTTTATTGCATAATTACTTATTGTATAATATGGTACTTTGGAATTTAACTGATTTATAGTATTAGCAAAGTATTTGACCATTCAAAAAATAGTATCCAAAGTTGATTATAAACGATAAACATAAGAAAACCAAAAATATTTTCTTTAGTATTAAAATTTCAATTTCACAGTATTACGAAACACAATATAACAAAAAATTAATAAATTGTCAAATTATTAAAATAAAATTGTGCTTTAAACTAATTTTTAACCTATATGGCGCAATTTCTAATCACTTTTTGTTATTTAATTGAGAGCAATAGCATTGCAACATTAACGTAAGACGTCTGAATACGTGACAGAATGCATTGCTGACTTCCGTACATAGATACGAACACGCATAAAAAAAATGAACCGATGAAATCAAAATTGATGATACACGAAACTTTTCAGGGAGGCGGCGGTTTGGTGCAGCAGCTGCGGAAGAGCTACAGTCTGAGCGATCTCACGGGCGAGAAGGAGGACGAGAATCGCAATACCGAACATTCACCTGACGAGGTTGATCTGGACGGTAATTATCAGTGTCAAGAATTTTGCCGAATTTCGAAATTTGTTTTCTTTCACAATTGTAATCTGTATTAAGTAAAGTAAAGGAAAAAAATAAAGTAAAATATAAGTTTTAGGCAAGCCCTCGAAAATCTTATCTTGTGTATTATACCTATAAACGCGCTGTTGAACACTTATGAATCTAAAATTTTTAACGTTTCCATTTAATGTTGTCCAAAGCAGATCAATCTAAATATATTTTCAAATGATAATTTTGACAATTCCGTAAGTCTAATTTAAACCAAGCAGAGAGGCGTGTTTTAATTTTTCACCTACTGCATGTCAACTTGAAATGGGAAGATTGTCGCTTTTCCACAACTTGTCTCGTATAAATATGACGTTTGAATATGATGAATTTCTGTAGAACCTCGTCGAAGGGAGAAAAGCGGACGGAGGGGCTACAGCCCGAGAAGGACCCAGTCGAGCAGCAATCGCATGGAGATGTACTTCTCCGAGGTCGACGTCGAGGTGCGCCAGTCGAGGTCCAGGGAGCCCGTAGGTAGTCTCACGTAAGTAAACAGCCTTTCTCCTCACTGCTGCAACTCTTCGACGATTCTCGCATCGAGGCATTTCTTTTCACTTCGATAAATTTTCAGAAACATAAAGTCCTCCGACGACATATCCAGCGGCTACAGTAGCGGCGAGGCACTGCAGTCGCAGAGGAGTTCGACCACCAGCGAGCATCTGGTGAGGACGGCCAGCGTCGGGGCCAGGAATCGCGCCAAGCCGAGAACGACCACGAAGAAGTCGCCCGAGGTAATTTCACCTTTCAGCAACTTGTGCAAATCAGTCAGGGAAATTACTTTTTTTTTCTTTTATACAAGTATAAACCTCCTGTAATAACAATACTCGGGCTCTCAAAAGTTTTGACTTTCAAACGAAGAAAACAAGAATATCTTTCTTCTAATCATTTTTAGACTATACATACTGTAAAATCAAGTAAAATTTTATTGAACTTCTTACAACAGATTTTATTAAAGATATCGATTTTTAATGAAAATTTGAAGGGTGAAGACTTGAACGAAGAAGAAGAACTGATAGAGAGCATCGAACAATATCCTAATCTAAATCCCTTAAGCTTCCTTACAGCCGATGAAACACTTAAAATCCTATCCTTTCTATCTGAACATGAAAACTACATCAAAATGATGAAGCAGCAACAAAATTTGAGTGACTCTGATGATGACAGCTCTACCCTCAAAGCTGAACTTCCCTGTATAAAAGTGGAGGCTAAAAAGCCAGAAGAGGAGAGCTCGGTAATCGATGTCAAGGTGGAGGAGGAGAAATTCGTGGAAGAGCCTCGGGATAACAAAATTGTGGTTGATGCCGATAAAATCAACAATGAAATTTGCTCGGATAAGTTGGACGAGCTCAAAGAACTTCTGCATAACGCAAACAAGGCTGTTGCTACAATAGTGTCATCGCAAGAAAATATAAGTCAGATGGATAGTCTGTCGACAGATACTGGATTTTCGATAATTCAAAAAGCTTCTAATCTGCTGGAGATAAAAACCAGTCCTAACATTTCCAGGAGCAATTCAGATTGTAGTGAGCGAGCTGGCAAGTACAACAAAAAACCAGCTCCGAAGGCTCCAGATGCACCCAAAGAAGAAGAGGACGAAGAAGAAGAAGAAGAAGAAAAGGCTCTCAAAGCTACTTTGGTTATAAAAACGGGATCCGTTAAGAGTTTCACCAACAATGATGCTGTTGATGCAGTGATTAAGAGAAGAAAGAAATCGAATGCAAAGACTGCAGCTAGGGAGAGCTTTTCCAAGCTACTTACCATACCAAAAAATTTATTTCACAATGCCTTCCATAAAGACAAAGAAGAAGATAGCAAATCAGTAAAATCTGACAAATCAAGGTCCAGATCCGGTAGCTATGACCATATCAAGAGTGAGTTGGATGTGACCAATGTTTTACTCAGTGCCGCTAATGAAAGTAGAAAAAAGCCTATCGAAACAGATACTTACATAAGCTTGAAATCCGACAGCATCGACGGCGATATTGCAGCTTCAAAATTATCCCAGGACGCAGAAGATACTAAGGATCTTAATTTGGAAACGAATCGGAAGGAAGAGACAGACGTTTAAACATGATTCCTTTCTTAACCTCTCATGTCTTTTATCCTTCCTTGTTGTTGTTATCTTCGAGAGGACTTTGAAGACGAATCCAAGCAGACAGTATGAATTTTTATAGTGTGCTGCCATACGTAACTAATGCGTTTTCAATTGCAGTTTACTCTAACGACGAAAATGTTTTATTCATACTCAGCGACTAAATTACATTAACTCTGGATTCTCCATATTTTATTTTTACATATCCAAAGAAAACAATTATACATAAATTATGCACTGCCTTCCATGATCATGATTAAATCGAAAATGAAAGTATTAATAAATTATTAAAGTACCTGTATATATTATGTATAATATAATTTCTTTACAAATAATTTGGTTTTAGATTTATGATTTTTCTAACTCTAACAAGATCAAAATCCTATTAGACCTTATAATATAGTACATCATTTCTTTAGTTTTAAGCTTACCGTGTTTTAAAAATATAAAGCGATTTAAAAATTTATACTATTCTTCGAAGCAATTGATGACACATTTTCTTTTATGTTGTTTCCAGATCTCGAGCTTCGCTACATTGCCTCGCAGCAAAAAATCAACAAAAAAGAAGGTTACATGAAATTCATCGGTTCTTGGTCATACCAAGGAATAGGATCAAACGCTTACGTCTACTCCCGAGTGTTTCTGATTAGCTGATGATATGATCAGTCAGTGTCCATGAACTCGAGTGTAAAGAAATAAAAAAAAAAAAAGAAAATAAAGGATTATCAAACGGCCAAAAAATGCGCAATAAGGATATTGCAATGCCTTTTAGCAATTGCATATAACATTTACGATTTTTTGAACAGCCCATTATATTTAATGAGTTTTCCAGTGATGCTCAAGAATGTGAGAAAGAAAAAGAAAAGCCGTTTTTGAAGAACTAAAGGAGTTGTAACGTTACGCATTTTACTCTACCTAATAATTCTTTATCGTTACTTTACTTGAGATTTTTTTTTATATTAAAAAATACATTGCTACAACTTTCAACTGCGATTAATCAAATTTATAAGTATCTACTTTATGTTAATGCAGCTTGAGAATGCGATTTGATTTATTAAGTTAAATTTTTCTTTTACAATAAAGATTATACCGTTACAACCTCCAGAAAAATAAATGAAAAATATCAATCGGTACGAAAAAATGTTATACTGCGATGAGGATTAAAAGATTTTTTTTTGTGATAGTGCAAAAATTGCACCTCGTTTGAAGAGCAGGTAAAAAAGTCATTCTAGTCATCTAAGAGAAACATCTTTAGCTGCTATGAAATTCAATCAAAGCCTGTTTTTTCGTACGTGCCACAATTCAAGCTTGCGAAAACAAGCGTTGTTTCTCGAAATATACGAGAAGAATAATCAAGAAGAATAAGAAAGAACATGATCTGAGTTTGTGATAGAATATTTTTTTTAAATCATTTTTTTGTTTCTATAATTTTTTCCGGATATTTGTAATCAACAAAATGTTCGAATGTACAAAACTTTTACAAAATTAGTTATTTCAATGAAGAAAAATCTTTTCGACTTAATATTCCTTTTTTAAATAGGGAAAGTTAACATTGTATGTAATAAAATAATAATCAAATTTTTAAAAAATAATCAAGTGCTTCAAACATTTACCTTTCACAATACTTCTCAAATGAGTTAATTAGTTTTACTCACTGTTTTTTACGAATAAAAAAATTTTTCTACATCGATATAATGATTTTGGTCTTTGTATGTTCGAAAACTTTTGTAAATTTATAAATCACAATTGATGAAACAATAAATAGATCTAATTTGCGTCCATGACATTTTGATTATACGAAAAATCGTTGCGTCAGTTTGTCAACTCGTCAACGATTCGACGTGTTTATGCGAATTTGTTTATTTTTCCATTCACGGCTATCGCTTCGGCGCACAACATAAACTGCTTTTATAAATAACCACTACCACTGATTAAATATCGATACTTTAATTTTATAATCGTCTAAAATTGGTTTTGGTTACTACTAACATTTGTTTATTTTGAGGAATATTGTACTGTATCTAATACGTGATTAATGGTACAACGCACAAGTACTGCGATTGAAAAGTGTAAAATGAAGTGTAAAAGAGAGGTTAAGAATGAGCTAATAAAGCAAAAAGTGATAATAATACCAAAATTAATTTCGATAATTTACATAATTTGTAGTTTCTTCACATTTATTTTTATTACAAGTATTTTATTGCAAAATTAATAGTCAAAAACTTATTTAGAGTGAATTATTAAAAATTTTCAGAAATAATGAGTATTCTTTTATTATAGATTACAGTTATTAAATTTGATATTATTTTTACTTTTTGGCATAAAGTAATAAAAATTGGTTAACCGTTGTTAGTACAATAAAATACATAGTTTATCACGCGTATTGTTCAGCATTGAGTGAAATAAGAAAGAAAAAGAAAATAGATAAAAAAATTTCATTCATTTAAAACTTTATTTATGGGATCTGCTAATATGAATGACATTAATTTTTTTTATCTCGAAACGACTAAATGTTATCAAATACCCGCCAAAAATGAATAATAACAAGTGATGTCCAACATATCCTTCGTATTTTTTACTAGATCAAAAAAGATGTAAAAATTATATATTATTTAGAAACTAATTTGATAAAATTTGGTTCGTTAAGATTTTGCATTAAATGAAAAGAAGTAAAACCTCGCTAAACTTAATTTACTCGATGTTCGCCCAACTCGTATTCTAACATAATTGTTTATAGATCGTTTCGCAGAACGATTATGATAAAACACTGTTGTTATTTATTCCTAGAGACCGAACATAACTTAATAAAGTCATAATTAAGAAAACAGAAAGCAAAGTAAAAAGTATTGAATTAGGATGTTTAATTGTATGTATTTCAAAGTGAATGTGTCAAAGTTGAATTTTTAAGGCAATGAGAACTGATTATTAAAACTACGAAATTTTTGCTGTTAAGGTGTGTATATTAAATAAGTTCTATGTACGTTATTAGTCATTGTCAACATGCGACTGATATTAATTAAAAATTTTTGAAAAAAAATGTGTATCAAGCTACTTGAAGAAAGAAATTATGTATAATTTATTCAGTTATTCACATCTTTTATTTATTATAGTGAGCAAATAAATATAGGTTTATATACTTTAATACATCGAAACCTGAAACAATTCTGTAAAATCAACTTTTTACTCTATAAATAATAATGTCTATTAAGTATTAAAATTCTCTTAATTTGTTAAAATTAATTATTTCAGTACAATTCAATTTTTCAGAAAAAACAATTTTTACATAATTTCTTTTGCAATAATAGAAATCTTTACATATTTCAGAATTCAAATTTTACTTGCGATGTATTGCCGATTTCATCACTGACCTTCATCCTTCTTACTTCGTATTATAGGCGCAAGAAAGTCTGCGAGACTATTTTTGAGCTAGAAGAATTGTCATAATGTCATAATGGTGCTGCGAGGATATTAATTCGTTTTCTATTCACTTGATATATACATGATCGAATTTCCTTATGAGGAAGTATGTGCTGTATTAAAGTTACTTGTAAGGAATATTTTAAAATTGTCACATGATGTATAAAAAAAATGAAAAGTGGAGATTGAAATGATGATTCAACTTAAAACACGTTTGTAGTTCAATAAAAGATGTTGAAATGTATTTTGTTTCGCTGTCGAAATTTATTTTCTAACTAATTAGGTATTATTTACACAATTTTTTTATTCCTTAAACAATATTCCATCTTATAAAATAGTCGGTAATTAAAATTAAAGGAACAAGGCAAAAATTATGAGAAGTTTTACAGATATATGCAAAAAGGTTTATATTAAAAAATATGATTCGTGTTTATGTACATCTCGAAGATATATAATTATTAATAAGCATTAATATCAGTAATAAATACATAGATTAAAATGAATAATTTACTCATTTGATATTCTCAAGTAAACTAGCATTTTGTATGTTAAGTATACATAAATTTTATTTTAATTTTTTTTAATATAAATATATATTGCAAGTTATTTCATTTTATTTAGAATTTGATCTTTATAATGAAAATTATATACATTAATTTAGCATTCTCATATGATATACATAATAATAAATGTCTGATAAATTGATAATGGTATTTATTCAAAAACTTTCGCTTTCAGTAAAGTAAAAACTCAAAATAAAAAAAATATAATTATTTTATATTATATAAAAAAGCAAATAATTTTAGTTATTGAATAAGTATTGTCAACATTTTTAATGGTGATTTACATGTTTTATGTATCATAAAAAAAAATATTTTGTTTTAAAATAATGATTTTTGAGAGCGAAAGTCGTTTTATTTTAAGATATCTGATAATGCCTTTTTGTTCTCACTTTTTGTAACAACAATCTATTTAATGATTATTCATTAAGAAAGAACTCGCACAAAAAAGGTAGCAATCTTTTAAATATTTATTTTAAAATTTTCGCTACGAAATATAAAAAATAAAATTTAAGTAAAAAAAAACACTAGTTTTAAAAAATATCTATATCAACAATCGAATGTATTTACTTCAATAATTCCCGTAATGCTTTAATCTGAACAGATGAGCGAAGCCCTTATTATTCGTCAGTCCCATATAACCACTTCCAGGGGAAAAGTCAATGTCTATAGGATTGACCAAATTCGATTTGAAGGTTGGGAAGTTGGCGAAAATATTAAAGGAAGGTAAATGCATCATCTTCAAAGCATTTGGTTTTCTATCCGAGGCCATGGCTAGTATTTCAGTGCTGGGATTGAACTTGAGCCTTGTAATGGCTGTGACCAGATTAAGTACAGTCTTGATTGGTTTTGGTGTTTGTTCATTGAGCACCGTTTGCATATCGTACACGTTTACTGCGCCCTGTTTGCTACCTGTAGCTGCAAATTGTCCATTCGGTGAAATTGCCACTGCACACGCTGATAAGCAACCATCGTCGTAAGCTCGGTTTACACATATGCGCGAACGAACATCCCATACGTAGATTTCGCTGCTTTCTAAAATATTTGATAATATTTATGATTCACTATTGATCTGTTTTTAATTGTTTAACATTTATGAGTAATTGCAGATATTATTTAATTTCCCTATCCATTATCAGTAACACATGAAATAAAAATTATTAAATTTAAATGTTAAGATATTTAAATTTAATAATGCCAGCTCATATTTTTGACCTTTTCATATTGATCTTTTCAAATGTAATAAATATGATCTAAACTTAAATGAAAGTGCAAAAATCGATACCTCGTATAAGTCCGAGTTGGAAATAAACCATAAAATTTCACTATCAAATTAAAATAATCTTAAAAAATGGTAAATATTACAATTAATGATGATCATTTTATTATTATAAAATTATTTACCTCCATGTGTAATAAGTTTTGTACTGTCTGGTGTGAAAGCAAGAGATCTGCATTTTTTGTTCATTTTCATTGTACCAATCATTTCTTTTGTGTTACTTGTCAATAAATATATTTCTCCAAGCCTTCCACAAACAGCTATGATTTTGCCATCAGGTGATACTTCAAATTTCTAATACGAAGGAAAAAACATATGTTGATTGAAATAAATACTATTAACTTAATTTTTTTTCCATAATTTAAAAAAAGGGCAACCTTCATATTGGTTATTCCATGAGGTAAAGGTATCCGGTGTGTCTTCCCACTCATTAAATCATAGGAATGACAATGCGCATGACTCATTGAACCAACAAGTACTTCTGTACCCTCTTTTAAGAACTTTGCTGTATGTATTGGAAACCTTTCAAATTTCATAGTATGTAATTTGTTGTTTTCTCGTCCATCTACCTGTTACATAAATTTATAATTATTATCACAGATATTATAATATATATAAATTTAAATATCATCTAAGTTTGCTAAGCGAATTATACCTCAAACAATGAGAGTATTCCAGAAGAGCCAGCAACTAGTGCAACTGTTGATGATTCATGAAATTGTACAGAATTAACGTATGGACCTTCCATATGCGTTTGCTTATTAATTTGTGAGAGAACCTTTAGGTCTATATTTCCTTTAGGTAATGCTTTCGACTTCTTTGGCACTAGATGATTACTATGCTATTAGAAATACCGAGAATAATTTATTACATCGGATGCTATCAAATTATATGATAAAAACACAGAATGGTTTTTTATTACTTACTTTTAAAATTTCAGTGTCAGAATCATCAGAGTCATGGTCTTTTTCTCTATCTAGTTTTGCCCATTTTGGTGTTCCAACTATATGTGCAAATTTATTATGCAATAACTCACTATACTTCTTCTCTTGTCTATGTCCAGGTAATTTACGATTTTGTTTTATCAAGGCATCTTTAACTCTAAAAAAATATTCAACTTAATCATTATCTTTATAATAGTTTAAATAAACAATACATATATCAAAAAGAGCTTTACGATAAATCCTCATCATCTTCATCTCTCCACACTGCAGCTTTGTTTGAAATTTTTGAATCTACAGTAATTATTGATTCCTCGTCAGATTTCATCAATATTACAGATTCATTATCATCATCTTTATTATCATCCTCAATAATTTCGCTAGAAGAATCGTCGTGCTTGAATTCCTCAACTTGTGGCTCAGGCTCAGGTACAACATTGTTCTCTGTATCAGCTTTCAAATTCTCAATTACATCGTTGGGATCACCAAAAACTAGCCTTTCTAATCTACAATAAACCAACAAATTAATAATAAGTTTGACTCTTAATAGATATTATTTTTAAATTAATAAAAAATAAGACCGATTTTTTCCATACCTGGCTTCTTCTTCAGGATTATAAGCATTTTTACGCTTTCGTTTTGGCCGATCCGAAGTTACAGTATTTTCACTTGTCTTGCTCTCTATGGACGTTGTAGTACTTTGGGATTCCGTTCTCGACCTTTTCTTCTTGAATTTTGATTTCTTCGGATGTGCGAATACATTTTCATCTTTCTCTTTGTCAACCCCCATTATTTAAATAAAGTTGTTGTAGGCAAAAATAATAACTTCTTTTCGACCACGTGAAGAGCTTCTGTGTCAACATGAAAATAAAAATTTTTGAGGTTAGATACTGTTGCGCAGCGCGCGGCATATCGGCCACGTGATTATGTTTCCTACTTTTAAAACGTTCCATCTTAGATAAGACTTGGTGTCTGCCTATAGGTAAGTATACTTATATGAGAATCTTTTTTCTATACAGTTGAGAATTTTTCAAGATGGATTTTCAAGAAATTCACATTGAGCCGCACGTCACACCCGGAATGTATTATTTTGTTTAAAAAAATAAATAGATATGGAATATCTAAAGATGAAGCAAATAAAAAATTTGTGTGAAAAATGATATAGTAAATTTATAGAAAAGTAAAGTATTAAATATCTAATCAAGTTATATGAAAATAGAAAAAGACTTTGTTAGTATATTATAATTTCTCACCAAGGTGTGTAAGTTCCGAGGTAGGTTCGACAAAATGGACAATAATGATGCGAAGTCTTGCAATTATCTATGCAGTAAGGAAGTAAACAGCAAGGCCAGCATCTGCATAGCAAGGAAAATTATTAAGAAAATGAAATTGATCTGTACCTAGATATTTAACTGAAATTACATGTACATTATAGATAAGAAGAGTGATGTATAGGAACTTGAGTTGATTCAATTATTTGACTGTGATTTAAGTTAAAGTACCTGCACTAGGTATAAAATATTTGAATAATTGTTAATGAATTTCTGTAACATTATGAAGCTGCTCAAGTACGGGGATGATATAGTACAAGAATTTACCCCATCAAGCAAAGGACAGTCGCTGTAACGTGGGTCGCGGTGGCTCGTTCCACTTCCACTACGCTGATAACGAGAGCTGCGCATCGCGAGCAAATAGCGGTCGTCGACCTTGGGCTCCAAATTCTTCCGCCATTAGCTCAAAAAATAGCACGCAGATGCAGCGAATGTTATGATGCTTTGAGTAGGCACTTACTTCCCATCAAAGGCGATGTCACACATCGATATAATATTGCACACACATTCAAATATTACCATGCAAATTAGTTACCGGATCGAAAATGGCGTTTCCTCAAGCTTACTGGATTAAATTCTACACCGATTGCATTGTACACAAATGATGAGCGCAATGCAGCGGGGATCAATAGAAAGGACGAGAATCAATAGTAATAATATTGAGAGATAGATTGGCAAGAATACGATATATGTATATAAGCGCGCGCGAGTGCATTTATAATAGTATAGGAGCGTTGGAGAGCGCCGGTCGACTCACCAGAACTCGAGGCGAGCTGCTCGAGGGAGTAAGAGACGCAGATCCCCTGGGCTTGGGCATAGCTCGGCGGCGGCGTACGAGCCACGAACGACGAGTTGTTCTCGATCAGCACCGGCGAGTGGTCCAAGTTCGCGCGGCAGTTCGAGAATTCCATTGGGAAGAGAGCCGAGTACGAGGGGGGCGCTCTTCTCTCCTGCAGCACCTGCAAAATCCAGCTCGCCTCTGCATTCTTATGGGCTAGCGGATCGTGAGTCTAGGCTCATATGCGATACGAGTGTATGGAGTGTATAGGAGCTGTAGCGATATAGTTACATCGTCGAAGGAACTCGTGTGGCTGCGGCTGCAGCAGGAGAAGATCGAGGGGCCGCGACGGGGTCGTGACCTCGCCGGGACGAAGAAGAGGCTCGGCGGTGGGGAATCGGCGTGCGGGACGTTGGCTGCGGCAGCGGCGGGGTTCTCGGTGTTGTTGACCACCTGGACGGTGACGCTGTGGCTGTCCGGCGAGCGGCTCTCGTAGTCCGTCGTCAGGGTGATCGTCTCGTTTCGAGGCACCGAATTCGTCGAGCTGAACGACGTCGCGATTCTGGATAACGGGGATAAAGTAAGAGGGTCGCGTTAGTAATAGTCTGACCCCTGATATTGAGGGGCCATTGGGCATATATATATATATCAGTGCAAGGTGTCGCGTATCGCACCGGCGCGGCGGCTTTACCGATGCGGTTCTTGTACTGACGGGGTCGCGCGAAATCACTTTGATTTTAATGCTGTTTATTATGTATGTTATAAATGGAAAAAAAAATTATAAACTTTTATTTTCCTTTTATTTGCGCAAGCAAAATTAAGTCTTATTTTAAAATCGGTACTGGTCTCGTATAGGTATATGCACTACAGAAGAAAAGAACGAAAAAGTTCTCTGGTTTTTCTCTAATCGCACATAGTATTGCTCTATATATGTATATATATATATGTATAATCTAAAGAAAAAATACCGTTATCCACTCGTCGCAAGACTTACTAAGGGAAATAAAAAGTACATATATTCGTATATACAAGCGCGCAAACGAGTATGTGTGGGTATTATAACGCGCACACGTCACGCGAGAAACAAGAAGAAGTGAAGGAGAGAGAGAGGGAAAGAGAGACAGAGAGAAGTGATTGTGTTTAGCGGCGCGTAACAGTCTCACGCTGCGATTCTCATCGCGAGCACGTGAAAAACAGTTCCTTCGTCTGTTCAGCAACGCGTTTTTGACTTTTAAACTCTCCTTTTTGACTGGTAAGTGAATAATTCGATGAGTACAAGCAAAAATTGAAGGCACAATATCGAAAAATTTCAAATGCCAATGTCGATTCACTATCTGCGGATGATTAAGACCTAATATTAAAGGCGTTACGCATTTATGCAGATTAATTTAAAATTTTGTACTTCATCATAAGTGTTTGATCGAATAGTCAATAAATAAGAGTTGTACTTAGTCAATTTGAATTACCGCTCGATAAAAAAGTCCTTGATTCAATGTTTAACAATTTTTGTTTTTAATACAAGCGATAATATTTTTTCTGATCGCTACAATGATTCATATGGGCTGGATCGTCGCGACTAATTTGGCAATCTATTAATATTCATATTCAAATAGGCTTGGTTCGAATTTAATAATAATAAGAGTACGCTACAATGCTTGTGAAATCTTTTAATCCGCATTGAACTGAATCTAAAGTAAACAAAGAAGTGCAGCGGACGAGAATTCGAAAGGATTTCTGCTGCGGTGTACAGTAAAAAAAAACTCGTGGCGGCGTGATAAAAACTATACCTATATACATTAACAGAAAAAGAAGGAAGAGAAGGAGAGAGGCAGAGAGGAGAAAGAGAAAGTAAGAAGCAGTCCGATATCATTCCGTTCCGCGTTTCAGTTCGACGAGAGATGGGCGAACCTCAAAACTCGACATTTCTTGGACTCGATTTTAGTACTCAACAGGTGAGTAAATAAAAAAATATAACCTCCTTATGCCTAAAATAAAAGGGTTGATTTGAAGATTCTATAAAATGCATCTGTTAATTGTTAGCATGCCGAGAAATAACGTAGCATCTGCGTTTTAACTTGCAGATGAAAACATCCTGTTTGCGATTAGTTCGCGTTCCGTTGTTCCAAACAAACATACTGACAGAAGTTCGAACAATATTGCGCAAGCGCATCAAAGAGCGCGGCAAATTAGAAATCATAGCTAATGTATAATATGAAAAAAACTTTTTATTTTTAACTGAAACATGAAAAATATTGTGCTTACTTGCGTAAGCCCGTTTCGTAATACTGGCCGTAAAGATAACGAGTACGAAAGTACTGAGGTCGTGCAGTTTATCGGGTTCCGGTAGATAAGACGATGCATATTCTAATACAATTCTTGTTTATAGTATCGAAACTCAAGGCCGATTTGCTTCGATTATTTTATTTCATAATTCAGAGTGTGAAGTGTATTATTGATTTTATATCACGCTATTTTTTTTAAAGATACCAGAATTATTATATATTTACTGAAGTTAATTCGAAATAAAATATAATTAATACTCAAGTGAATTTATCGTTTCTTGCGTAATAACTAATTATTGAACCAAAAAAATAATAAAAACGTAATCTGTTATTGAAAACCATTTATTGCGTGACGTTTCGAAGATCTATAACTTATGCCTTCCTCGTCAGGCTCAACTTTTAGGTTTAAAACATAACTACTCACAGCGTCGCAGGTTACGTCACTGAGTGGTGAAATATCAATTTCCCGGGAAAGGATTTGATTTACTGTCACCTATCTTTCCTGCCCCGGACTCCATGAAAAGCATAGTAAGTACTATGCAAGGTGTTCTTCACGAGATCCGGGAAAATACTCTAAATATGGTTAAGCGATGGACAGAGTAAATTCACGTAAAAAATTGTTATAGCTGTAATTAGTAAATGTCTATAGTTATTTATTATGTTATACTTAAAGTAAGATATAATTCTGGTCTTATAATATATGTAAATTATATCACTTCAAGAGTTTAACAGATAAAAGTGAAGATTTAATTTAAAAGAATGATAAACTATATCAATTTTTAGGCCCACGAAAACAAAACTTTGTTTTCATTTAAAGTAACTTTATTTGGAAAATTGATTAAATCGATCTTTGCGACAGTGTAAGCATGTTAAGCATAGTTTTATATGTTATAAATATCACAATTACATGAAGAATTTAAACATTTCCTTATATTTATATCTAGAAAATGTTTAATGATGTTTATATATATTTTTATTTCAGTTAAAAGCCGTAGTAGTCGATGACAATCTTAATGTCCTTCATGAAACCAGCGTTCAATATGACAATGATCTACCAGAATTCAGGTAAATCTAATCAAAATAATAAAGTTTGAGTTTTAAAATTCTTCATTTTTCCGCTCTAGAAATGTAGCTCGATTAATTTTTTTTAAATATTTTAAATACCTGTAAGAACTGAAGTCAATCATCAAATATCGATTCTTTACCGGTCTTGCATAGAAAAGGATTTGACATTTGAAGTACTTAAAACTTCTTAAATTGATTTTTAGAGATTTTATATAACTCCGTTTATCTCTCTAAAGTATAAAGATGATGTGGTTCATTAATATAAGCACATTAACTTTAGGATGCTTATGCATTCGAGTATAGAAAACTATATATATAGCTTAAAAGATGCATTGATACTTTCAACAATATGCATTTTCATATTGCACGTATCCGCGATCATCAGTTCGTTCGACGCTATAAGCGAACAGACGGAACATGAGTCGACTGCTTTTCGACTTTTTCATACTGCTTTGGATAAATTTCGTGAGAGTCGGTCGCAAAGGCACAGCTTTACTTATATACTAAAATATCGCGTGTTCGTCTAGGACTTACGGGGGCGTTTTACAAACGAAGGAGGAGCCGAACACAATAACGGCTCCGAGCCATATGTGGGTCAAGGCTCTGGACATGATACTGGATAGGCTAAGGGTCTGCGGCGTCGATTTCAGTAGAGTCGCCGCAGTTTCTGGCTCCGCGCAGGTAAATAAATGAACAAACTAATTTTCCCACTGCACTTTTACTCCCTCGCTGCAGTAAATGAGGCACAAAAATGGATGACTCTTTAATTATGCTATCGATCAAGCAGTCGTAAAGAAGGAGTAACAATAGTGGCTGGCAGCAATTTTCATTTGCCCTATTTGCAGTCAAAGCATTATACTACAAGTGCTGAGTACGAATCTTTCATAGGTAGAAATGATTGCATTAAATCCTCAATTGAATAACTTTTATGTAAATTGAATTCAAATGATATTTTCACTTAAGGTAAAGTACCCAATACTTGAACGGATTTTTGGTAGCAAATTTAAAGGCTTCGAATTTTTCGTAAATCATGCACTAATTCGGAAATTTTTAATTTTATTAGCAAGTCTAACTCTAAACCAATAATTTAAAAAAAAAAGACCTTAATTAAGCTTTTAAATATTAAAATAATTGAATTTAAAGTAGAGAGAAAAAGGCTGCAGTACTTGAACAAGCTTTTTAACTATGGAGGTATACTTGAACAGAGATGGGACTAGTACTTGAACGAATATTTGATATTCACTTTGAGGTTAAGCCACTCCAATTCATTGAATGGATATTATAATAAATTAATTGAATGGATATTGTAATAAATTTATTGATAATAAATAACAAATAATATTAACATAAATAATAGGAACCACGTAACATTATCTTGAAAATAATACTAATTTTTTATATTTTCTTTTTTTATTTCCATCTTTTCTTGTAAGTATTGTAATTCTTGATCAAGTAGTTTTTTTTATCAATTTCTTTTATTTTTTCTGTCAGAATTTGTATTTGTTCTTGTAATTGATCTTTATTTTCTTTAATAGATTCACTCTTTATCACTTTTTTCAATTCTTTAATTTTCAAATTGCAGTCTTTCTCTTCTAACGTTAATTTCCTTTTATTTTCTTGAAAAATTTTATTAATATCCTGCTCTTTTTCTTTCATATCTTTAGCCTTTTCTCTTTGTTGCTTATTTAATAAAATCTTCCGCGCCTTCTTCGTTCAAGTATCCGGTACTGTTTAAAAATCGGGAGGTATAGTTAAACGCGTAATATTAAATAAAATAATTACATCAGCTGCTAGTTCAATAAATAATTTTGTTTATTAATGTAATATTAATCACTATATACGTTTACCTTTATATTAAATATTACATTTTTACCTTTCTTATCGCATAAAGCAACAGTAGTGATTCTGCTTGAAAGTGAGAAAAATAGACAATTCAATCAGAATTCTCGAGTCATATGTTAAAAGTTAATTTTCTGGTATAATTTAGTATTAGGTAATAATATTTCGGTATATTATTATAACTAAAGGACTTAAAAATATAAATAAATTTTTGTTTTTAAATTTATAATAGATTTACCATCGGTAACATCAATTAATTATCATTGTTCAAGTATCGGTCCCACTATTAGCTTTGTCCAAGTATTGGGTACTTTACCTTAATAATAATTATGCAAAATAATAGCTTAAAGTACTTTATGAAATTTGTAATACTAGTGTTTAGATGTGAAGTATCAATCCACTCTCATGATTACTTTATAATACTAGAGTATTTATTCTACACGTATAGCTCAAAAATTCTCCTTCTCTCTAAATTTTAAGCAGTGAAAATGTCACTGTATTTGTCAGTGACTGTCATTTTCACTGCAGAACCAGTTAAAGTTGCACTGATTATTCAGTGTATGAATTGATCACTGAAAGAGGCAATGAATATTGACTGAATAAAATCCGTGAAACATTTTTCCATTATAGTTTCACTGCTGAAGCAGTGAACGTCCAAGATACCTACACGGAGAGAAAAAACGCGCGAATAACGCATGAACACATGAATCGACATGTGTATAGTATGGCTAACTCCCATGCACTTAACGCACCGCAGTCGTGCGTTTGTTGCGTGAAGCTATACGCATAAAACACGTGACACACGCTAAAACTGTATGGGACAAGAAAAAGCCACACATAATTCGCATGGCACCCATGCTATAAGTATAGGTTAATCGCGTTGTGTCAAACATTCGGACACGTCGTGGCGGGGAGGGACGAGTTGGGGAGGGGAGCGCCGTGCCATAACGGCTGAAAACTCAGGAAGCGCGGGTTTGATCCTACCTACGGGCAAATTTTTTTTTAATAAATTTTTCCTATCCATTATATATATTTATCTTGAAATTGGAGTAAAATTAGAAAAGTGCTTGAATTTTTTAAACTTAATAATACATTTAAAATAATAAATTTAAATGTATTTGTTATCTTAGTAATAAAAAATTTATACATAGGTAAGGTTAGTATATGTCTATACTGCTATCAGCTGTGTGTTTATAATTAATAATGGCTATAGTAAAAATTCTTACGTTACGTGATATAGTTTATTACGTATTGTTTTAAAAATTACTATGTTACATTTTATAGTTTTATAGAATCATTTAATTATAAAATAAATGGAAATGCAGGAAGTTTAGTTACTTCGTTACATATCAATTTATCTAATGTTAATATTAATCAAACATAATTAATGTAAAGTTTATTAATTTAAAATTAATCTATTATTTGT
>UELV01097526.1:0-17268 GCA_900490015.1 Megastigmus stigmatizans | reverse complement strand
GGTCAAAATACGCCGGATAAGATCTTTCCGAAATTTTTCAAAACCTTCTTTTTAGTTGTAAAAGAGCCCTCTAAGAAGTTGTCTGAAAAATTGCTTATTAAATTTTGAGCTTCTAGGATTTTGCGAAATATGGCCATTTTGAAGAGGTTAAAAATATTTTAGAATCATGAAAAAAAATTTCCCGTAATATTTGAACATCGATTGTACTTTTTTGCAGTATTTTGAATTATTGTCATTGCATTTTCCTTATGAAAAAAATTCATAAAGTTGAAAATTTGCAAATATTTTAACTTTTTTTCTTGAAAAACACGCCATATTTTTTGCAGGAGTATTTTAACAAAATCATCATCATCATTCGAAAGAACAGCTCAAAATACGTCGGATATGATCTCTTTCAAACTTTTTCAAACCTTTTTTTTAGTTGAAAAAAAGCCTTGAAAAAGATGTTGAAAATACGGGGTCTTGGTCGTTAATGGGTTAAAAGTGATTATTCGTAGACATTTGAAATTTTTGAGAACATGCAAAGGATCTTTTATTGCCCTATTGATACATCAAACCCATACATAGAACAGTTCCAACGTGAAAGAACAATCAGTGAAATTTCACTCAAATGCACCATAATTAACAGAGATCGAATAGAACCTATTGTCACCTTCTCGCACAAGTTTAAATAACAATAACTCTGTATAACCATAGCATCCCCCTCGATAGAATCCATCCAGTCGGACTTGCGCGCTAATATCGCGCAATTGTAACGTTATATGTGCTTTTACACTCACACACACACACACACGCACATACGCATACACAGTGAAAACGGCCTCCGACAAAGCATGACGCTCGCATAATCGGCCGATTCGCAAGCTACTCGCGTCACACGTTCTCTCTCTCTCTCTCTCTCTCTCTCTCTCTCTCTCTCTCGCTTTATACACCCGTTACGTAATAGATTGTGCGAGTGAGGCGCATGCGCCGCATCTGAGAAGAAGAGAGAGAGAGAGAGAAAGTGATCAATGTATAGAGTCCCCTATATACAAAGTTTGAATTCATGGTAGTGTATCGTTCGGACGACTTGCTCTATCCTTCCGCCCTCGCACTTGACTTTCTCGATAACTCTGTCTTGGGATCTCGACTTGTACAAATAAGGGATGCCCGTGAGGTTCTGATTCTTTTTTCTATATCGAGGATCGACGTATGAGCAATTTTCAAGCAGTCGAATTGTATATAAACGACTCTGTAATGCAACCATCCCGCAAGGTGTGTACCAAGACATTACAGTTAACAAAGTTGTTCCAAGTTCAGCACTCGAAAAATACCTACTAATACCATATATTAATAAATGCGGTAATATATTTCTGGACAAATCTTCAGTCACGAGGTTCAAGCTAGATCCACTTGAAATGGCTCTCAATGCCAAGAGCCACATCCGATCGGAAATATAATACCCGATCCATTCGATTGTCCTGTCAAGAAATTGCGAGAGATCATCGCAAATGCAGTAACAGCAGCAGCAGCAGAGAAGGACATTGGCGCTCGGCGCTAATCATCGCTCATATGTAGAAGACAACTTCGTCGTCGTCGTCGCGCGATCGCGACGTGTATTATATGACATTTGCACGCGCGCAGTGTCAAGGCCCCGCGTGAGGCGCACCGAGCAGCAGAGAAAGACAGAGAGATAGAGATAGAAATTATTACGCGACTCGTGCATGCACCGTCGTACTATTACATCGGTCTTATCTTCCGCGTGCGGTCGTATATGTATATACACATTGCGCAATGCGACTTTTTGCGCTCTCCGTGTGTGTATGTGTGCATATAGACATGCTACGTTTCGTACAGCATACGTGGATCGTTCAGTGGCGATTGAGCTGCCCGTCGATGAATTTACTGCGATGTTTAGCGTCTGCACGGAAGAAGCTGTCTTATAGCTGCATAATTTTCGAGGAGAAAGATCGTTTTGGAATAGGTTAGCTCAATTTTCGCATCTTTGAGAATCTCTTTTGATTTCATTGATAAAGGAATGCCCAGTGAAAGCCAACCAGTTCAATAGGTTGAAATCGTCGTCGATATAAATTAAATTCGATTGATATCAAATAATAACAGATCCAGTGTTACTTCGTAAGATCGGTAAATTACTAAAAGACGGAACAATCGTGCAGAAACAATAATAGCGATTTCGAATCCATCAGCACGAGCTATATAAACATTATAAGCAGTTTGTACGTATTATAACATTTGTAAGCGTTTACGAAGCAGTTTCGTCCCGTATGTACACGGTTTAACTACCATGCAAACGCTACGTTTGACCCGCGTGACGCAATAGTCAAGTTGAACTATGTAATGATAGTGCTGAGGTTTAAACCAGCTGATAATGGAATGAATGTACGTCCTCTGCTATTTTTTTTTTTCGTTTCTCTATAACGTGACCAGGATTGGTTTGCGAGCAGGTATAATGGCTCGTGTGAAGAATATTTTCTTTTGTTTTTTCTTCGAAATATCTCGAGTCTTTAGTCTTTTTATATTAAATATATAACGTTTAATCAACAATTAGGCTGCTATATGTGTATATCTTTTCATAATTAGTGCTTAACGTTCTTTATTATAAACATCATTTGTCATATCCTTAAAGAATTGTGTGCAGTGTAACAATATCTGTCTGGCTAATATCGACGTTATCTACTTATTAATCACATTTCTTATTCTTTAGTAAGATTAATTACCACCTGAAGTTTAAATTCCACATACCGAACTATTCAAAAAACATTCGTTCTCTTTCTTTGTCATATTACTCTATAAACCTATAGCATTCTTTCATTTTCAATATATTGCAATTCGAGTGTATTACAATATCAGCTCCAACAGTAAGGTGATTTGTCTGAATCATCTAAATTATCCTCGAACCAATTAAAAGCTACAAAGATCGCGCTGCGCGATATAGTTTGCCGGTAAGAGTGAAAAAATCGTGAAGTAATAGTTGTTTGACTGGTATCAAATGCAAGGTCTATAACTTTGTATACTTTCAAGATGCAAAAAGTAATAGACAATATATCGCTATGTCATCGCTTTATAGCTCGTCAAGCTAATGCAATATTATGCAATATTGTTTCCAAACACACGCATACATATACACCTGAGGTAAGTAGTTCAATAGAATAACAGAAACCTAATGTTTATTTGTACTGTTTGGTTTACGGAAACTACCTTCATCAGCACGGAATACCAGACACTTGCTGAATTTTTCATTACTAACACCTAACTGTACTTTTTTAGATTTGTGTTCAAAGAATAAATGATGCAAAAGTGTAAATAAGGAATTTGTGGATTTAAGTTGGCTACATATGTAGATAAGAGCACTTGCTCAGCGTATTATGGATTTAATATAGCTGAAATTCGTGAGAGAATGCAAATTATATTATCCGCGAAAGAAAATCTCAACTGTGCGGAACTTAATAACAATTTCAATTCTCAGTTTCATATGAATCAGAAACATTTGTTTATTTCGCAGATTCTAAAGTGTCGTATTTCATAGCCGAGCTTGAATACTTACTACAAAGATTTTTTCCATTCACAAGATTACTTCCTCCAAGTAATGTGCACTAATTGTATACAATTAACGAAACAAATTGCACATAATATATAGTAACGATAATAGTAATAACAATATTATTATATCTTCAAGTACACTCCGCGTTCCTTAACCGTGACTTTCTCTCTCTTTCTCTAAATACTGCAATTAATATATCACCAATAAAAAATGTACATTATTAATTTTTCCTCATCCTCGAACCGATAAAAATCACTCGCATATATTCCCGAGAAACTTAGCGATAAAACGTTCGACCGGGCGTCGAAGAAAAAAAACCTCCTTGCCATATTTCCACAATTATCCTCCTTATATCTATAATTTGATCCCGATGAAAGAGAGAGAGAGAGAGAGAGAGAGAGAGAGAGAGAGAGAGAGAGAGAGAGAGAGAAATAAAAAAAACTCGTCGAGATAAGCGTAAGCACCGCTTACATAACTTGAACTATTATGAGTGCAGCACTAGTGAACACATGTACATATCCTCTATTTCAATTTCGCGTCGATGAAAGAAAAAAAAGAATGGAGCACTGGCAAAGGCAGGCGGCAATCATTTTTTCACCCACTTATTCGAAAAAATCTCGAGCTGCAGTTTTGTGTCGAAGCGACGACGATACAGTGGCTTCCATTATCAGGGGCTCGCTCGACTTTTCTATCGATACATATAACTTACGTTTGCGGCCGAGACACGCGCGTATTATTTAAATTGTGGAAATTTTCTTTGACGTGCAGATATGTGCAGTTGAATGAGGCAAAAGCTCGAGGCTTCTTTTGCCTTTTGTTTGTTTGCTTGATTGTTTATTTCTTTTCAAGGTCTGTGCACAATTCATACGCACTTATTGTTTTTCCCATATAATAACATCCCAATGTGCTGTACGAGTATGCGTTATCAGTGATACGTGTGTATTGTTGCTGGGGTCTTTTATTCCTTGAGCGACTGATTAGAATAGAATAGCTTAGAGTTATATCATGCTTGTTTGATTTTTCAATTTTCGTGCGCTCTCTTGCCATCGTATTTGCTTGGAAAGGCGTTTATTGTCGGATGGTTTGCTTGTCTAATAGACATGTATATATACCTATGCATACATCTTTAAATAGATGTGTTATGAGCCTTCTATACGACTCGATACAAATGAAACCAAACGAATTGAATAATTTAATATCATGGAATAATTCATCATATCAAATTTTGCAGGAAAATTAATTTTAGTCGAATGAGCCGTTGTTAAAAAAAAAGAGTGACATTTGGCGTGACAATTCACGTGATACATCAAGTGATGTTTTGCAACAAAAACCAATTAATAATTGTACAATGACTTATCTTACAAAAATTTGAGAATGTCAAAATGTAAACAGTGTTACGTGACGCATCATGCGATATCACTTGACATCACGTGATCTACTATTCAATATATTCTATAAATTGTAAATCTTCGACACATGTATAATAAACGTTGTCGAATACAGCACATCTTGTCGTTTCGATAATCCATGATTCACAGTGCAAAGATGAAGTAACCCAACAAAAAGGTGTTGCACACGTGCACACATCCGTGACGTAATATATATATCATAAGCTCGTTGAAAAACTTCTGCGAGACCGTAGTTCTTGCACGAGATCGAGCTAAGGTGTCACGAGAGTGGAGCTGTCTTTCGTTGCAGTTCTCGCGAGCTCTGCTATATGCACACGCGACGTGTACGATGCGTATTTGGCCAAGGTCGAATTCCTCGGCGATTCATTTACTGCTACGTACGCACGCTGCGATAGTACGAGTGTGAGTCAATCCGCTTTAGCGATGCGGACATAACGCGGAACCGAGTGCTGCAACCGATTTGTTTTGCTTCGCGTTCTCCTGTTTTTCCTCCTACCTTGGAGAATACGGATGATCCTTCTCTATTTGCGATGTTGCACGTTCCTCGTATCGAAGAGCGAATGTGTCTGCTGCAATGGATGACTGCGTACTTTTTTACGAATATTATGGAGCTGTTTCACACTGTGCTTTGAATGAATGAAATTACGGTGCAGTGCGGGCAAATATTCGCTGATTTATTGCTCCTTTCAGTTTGAACTGTTTGATTTTGAATTTTCGATGTATTTATAATTCTGTTGAAATAATCTCATTGAATTGTTGACTTCAAACTTTGCCTAATTGTGGATAGTTCATAGACAAAGTGCACCTGAATTGAGGATTTGCATAATTTTAAGTAATTATTTAGCTATAACTAATTATTCAGGGTTCAATCGGTAAAACCGTCGAGTGGTAATGGTGTAATTTTGATACCCCCAGGGGATGCTGTTATTAAATGGACCAACTTTTCTGCAGTAGCAGTAAACTTTTCATGCGTACATGTTTATTTGGTTTATATTGTTAATGCGAGAAACCGGAAGATTAGTTTTTAAGATAAATATATTTTAAGAATTGATAATAATGTTTGTTTTTAATTTACTCGACGAAATTACAGCGAAATTATGTAAATAATGGTTTGTCCAATTGTTCTCTATAACAGTGGATAATACCTTTCAACGGGAGATATTACACTTTTGTTATGAAATAACTCTTTAAGGATTATGTATTTTTGCTATTAAATTACTGGAAACACAAATTTGATTTCTTGAAACCGGGAAAATTATGCAATATCTTAATGATTAATGAGACGATATTTTTATTTCCTTTGCTTACATAACAATAAATTATATCAATGGAACACTTAATTGCACATAGAAAAATCTTTATTGAATCATTCGTAAATTTATTAATATTTGACGTAGAGATATTTAAAATTTTTCTTTTCATTTATTATTTTCAAAGTTGTTTAATAATTTTCAGTTGTTTCAATAAGAGAAAATTATCGGTAACATCTGTATGAGTTGAAAGAGTTCGACGGCAAATAGCATCGATGCGATAACGTATAGAAGAAGAGATGAAGGGCACAGATAAACGAATAACCAAATAGAACTTATTATAGAAACCGAGCGAGAGAGAGAGAGAGAGAGAGAAATTATTTGCGATCGTATAAAGGGTACTCGTGCATCCTGTTGGCCGACGGCGCTCGATAGCGAAGATATAACGTAATTACGCAATCGTCAGATGTACTTGACGCGGAGTACAGGTAACGCTAATTATTTATGTAAGAGATAACTTCCTTACAATACACGCAAAAGACGCGGTATTACACCATCGCTCGTCGATTTATACGGATGTACAGGGGAACGTACTTTTTTCAAACGGTATAGTATACTTACGGACGATGATGCGAATTTTCCAAAGAAGCTTTCGGTAGATTACAGGGAACAATGAAAATAACCAGACGAGATCCGTTGCTATTTCGTAACGCGTAAATTCGTTATTTAACCGATTGAGCCATCCGAGCCCATACTTGACAGGGATGTTACTGTGAGATTAATAAGCAGTCTATTGAATGTATACGGATTGAAAAGAAGCTCTTTATGTTCACCGTTATAATTAAGAGATATTATTGTTGAGCTTGATGCCGACGACTTTATTTTGTTCATCAGTGCAACTTGTTATATGAAAAAAAAAATAGTTTTGGAAGTAAAATAGAGTCGCTGAAATAAGTGAATTGTAAACGTATAATAGACGTTGATATAACGTATTCATTACACTAATGAATAATAATTAATTTTAATAATATCACGGTAATTATGGGTATACTAATAATGTATCTATTTACATATGACTGAATAATTAATTACAAATGATTGGATTGGATATACAAAGCTGAATAAAGTTGTTTAAATTACGAAAAGTATAAGACGTCTGAACGATTTGTCTTGCAAATCTTAAATTTTAACTACATCTTATGAGAAATAAATAAAATTTAGCTTATATATTTATGAAATAAAACACAGAAACAACGCGGATGTAGATCGGACCGATTTTCTTTCTCTGGAAAACTGGTTCGCAGTCCCATGTGCAAAATCATAGAATTCTATATGCACCGAACAAATAAATTTAACACGCATGAGTAACGAAAGAAAGCCTACACTTTTAACAGCTATAACGGACAATGGAATCACGCATAATTGTGAAATAATAATAGACGCATATCCCCAAAAAATGAGTAAAGTAAATAGAAACGTTGTGCGATATCACGTATTATGATCACTGACCGTAACCGATCACTCCGCTATAATAACAGTTACGCAAGATCCTGATTTTTCAACAACTTTTTCAAAACTCAACGTTGCGTCACGAGCAAACCTATTTTTTTCCCCTTTTCTCCAACCGCATATATACATATATATAAAGGAAGAAATCAGCAATGACCGATGGAACTTTCGATCGAAACAGACACACACACACACACACACCCACACATGATACAGTCAATTAGATAAATAAAAGCTGCCGCAATGCTGCAGTCAGTAAAATGGACTTCAATGAGTGCGGTGTAAAATGTATATGTATATATGTATATATCGAGTCTGGAAGACATGACGTTCGCTATAAAGCGTAACAATGTCGCGGCAGTCTCGTGGAGACGTTCGTATAGAAATTACGCTCGGGCGCCGTCGTCGTAGCTTCTTATCAAGGATTTGTGGCCTCGATCTTTAACTTTTATGCAATTCCGAGTTCGTTGCTTTACGGTGCAGTTCACTCGCGTAATGTGCCAAATCGATATTCGACAAGTCTGTCATTTTTACCGACCGCAGTCTAGAAGTCTCGCGATTTTTCGTAGAAATCGAGATAGCGAGCGAGTCGAGGGAATTAATTGAAGCAGACGCGATTATGAGATGCGATTTTTGAACTGTAAGCGTTCAAAATAGAGAGAAACAATTGATAAGTTTAAAATGATTCGACATTTTTTGTGCTATCAAATAAAATTAAAACATATACTGTAAGGCGTGCATTATTAATCTATTTAATCACGTATATACTAAATAATATGACAAAAGACTCGGTTACACAAATTATAATGACTGCCAATCTCATACTGATGATGATTGATCAATTATTTGATCTATAAAGTTAGATTTTTTTTTGTAATTTATCGATCGATGAAATCAAGAAATTAATTTTTATTTGATGGATGAGCAGAAAATATCGAGTCGCAGTTTCATTTTTTTAATTAACGAGATATCATCAGGATCATAATATTTTGATAACTTTTCCAACTGAAATTTAAAAAATTCGTATACGTTACGAATTTAAAACTTACAGTATTCGTTTGTACGCTGATTTTAAATTTTCTCAAAAAGAAGCCGGGAAAGGGACGCAAAGTTTCTAGAAAAGTATACTTTGCAAAAGATAAGCGCGTAGTACAAGCGCGAAAAGATTGAGTTCGCGAGTCAACCTAACCTAATCTCAATCTAACGTGTATGCAGAGACATGAGAGACATCACTAAAGTCTTCATGATCGTCGACTTTGTCGTTATAGAGAGAGAGAGAGAGAGAGAGAGAGAGAGAGAGAACAGACGGCGGGATATGCACACTGCGGCACAAACTTATTATTCGCCGGCAGTTACCGGCGTCGTTATATGCGCCGATCAGCACGAGATAATGCCGTGTATTCGAAATCGAGCATTGCCACGGTATATGCTAAGGGGAGATTTTTATTTGCGATCTAGATCGCTTACTCTCTCGGCGTCGAGTCGAAGAATTTTTTATCGATTCCAAGGTGTTGTGGCTCTTTCGAGAGATTTCCTTGGATTATGATAAAAGATCGTCTACAATTCAATGATGCCAATGAGATCTGCAGAGAATTTACTTTTTGCATATTGTATAAATTGTGATAGCGATACAATATGTAGCTTCGAGTTATGGTAAGCCGTTATAGTTCAGAAGAAAAATGCTGATGTGTCTTATTATGATGTTGCAATAATTTCAATACGTGTATTTAAATTATTAAATATACGTATTGATGTTATTTCAATTTCAAAACAATGCTATATAATAAGACGATGAAAAATGGAGACGTTTCTAATTTTATCCCTTCAGAAAGAATCTACATGACAGATCATTTTGAATAAAGAGACAATTATTTTTCACAAATAATTAACAAAGAAATTTTAAAAGAATTAATTCACTGTACAAATATCATCAGATTTCTATGATAATATTGAAAATCAATTCACATGGATCTTTTACGTTTCAGTATATAGTAAAAAGAAAAACTGTCGACCAGTTTTTGTCCACATAATATTATGCAGAGAAAAAAAAACGTAATGGGTAATACAATGTACCACTCGAAGCGATAAAGCAGTCGTAGTCAGGCGACATTAGCTAAAATATGCAGACACGCGAAAAATGAGACGAGCAGAATCAAATATAATTACACGGAGTGTGAGCAACTGAGATTTGACGAGAGACAAAAATGTTAAATGCATTTTTACTATAAAACCGCTTGAGTGAGCATAAAATATTAAAGGGATATAAATATTGTAAATATTTATGCGAGTTGTTATTGTATACTGCTTTCGTCCAATAGATGAATGCTTTTCATTTAAAATGTACAAATCGATACGTAGTTATAACAATAATAATTAAATAGTGAAATCAATAAGTAATACAGTTAATAAAGTATACGAGACATTTAATAATTATTTTATAACAACATCACAGGAAGATTTCAAAGAACTGACGATAGTAATTGCTTGGCAGCAAGATGAAGACGGAGACATAAGTTACAACAATCGATGTTATCTATAAATTTAATGAATTGACATAGAGTTCATTGTTCAGCATAAAGCTTTCGCTGCGGGCGCGAGTTGCGTAAGCTCGTAAAATTATCAAACTCTTGTGTGTTTCAACCAGCGCACAATAATTTGTACTGGCATTCATGAAGAGCTTTCAAAGGAATTCCTAATGTTAAGTATACCGACACGAATCTTCGAAGCATAAATGTCCGGTCGGCGCGTGGCCGTTTCGTTCGATTTTCTTTTTTCTCTGTCGTATGGATTCCCGGTGTGACCTTGCTATCGTGTATCGCGCGCGGCTTTCCTCATTTTCTTCTTCTTCTTTCCTATAAGGCATTTGAGCTGCAGAGAAATCCAGCAACGAAGTTTTTGTACGTTATAAAGAAATTTTTTTTTTTGAAAGAATGAAATGGGTTTAAATAGCTGGGCTTTTAGATGAGAAAATTTCGTAGGAACGAGTGAAAAGTTTAACGCATTGTGTAAGCGGGGGTAGAAATTTATCATTTATCTGCACATGAGATATATTGTATATTAGAGATATTGATACTTAGACTTTTCATCATTCCATTTAGTTTGATATGAATGTTTTCTAGCGTAATAAATTTTAATACAAAATCTTATCAATACTTATGTAGAGACTAAAATATTAAAATAAATGGAGACGAGTTATCTTTAAAAGTTACGATTTTCTGCATTAACGAATTATCGTCATGCTTAAGCCGTGCGTCAAAAAGCTCACTTTAATAGTCATAAACTATTACGTAAAAACGACGCTGAATAACTATAAACATTGAAAATTGTGTAAGCGCTGAAAAACACAGCGATTCATCGCAATTTTCTTTATCAAAGCATCTGTCGTGATGCAAAAAAAAGTTCTTCTCATACATATTTAAACGCAAAATCTCTATTTACAAGGAATAAAATACTTTTCGGATAGATTTTTAAAAGGCACGCAAAGTATAACTAATCTTAAAAGATCACGACTGCGCGTTTTCACATAAAATTCATGATCTTAACACATCGCAAACAAGTTCTTGCTATCGCCAACAAAAATCTATTCCGCGCGCATTCGCAGATATATACAACCGGCATCACGCGCTCGACTAAACCGTTTAATAAAAAAAAATACCTCAAGTTCAACGATAATTTTCCTCGATTCGCGCACAAACATCTCATTCCCTCGTATACCGCAAACGAACAAACAAAGCCGCATGTGCTATATCTGGTCGGTCAAAATCTCACCGTATAGATAAACCCCCTCGATCTTATTCACATACTTATGCACCGCATGAATAAACGAGAAAAAAAACACAAAGAAACATATAGAGATGCGCATATAATAATATATAGGACTCACATTTCTAAGGAAGCGAGCGCAACAGGTAAGTCCTCGTGGTGCGTAAAGTCAGTCTGCGCATGGCTGCACTTTATTATCCTCCGGGAATATTCTTGGCAATACTTGGCCAGATATCACTTATCGCTCTATGCACTGCACACATACGTCTCTCTCTCCCGCACCTTTCTCAACAACGTATACCAGCAGTAGGCTCGATTTCCCGTGAAAAAGGAAAAAAAAAATGAAAAATGCGCAGCTGCACACAATACATATATATACACGGTTGCGGGGTCAGAGATGATGTATAAGCGAAAAGCCACACGTCCCGGCGAAGACTACACGCGCGCGAAGAAAACACGAGTCGCGCTTAGTCTGGCTGCCTGGCAGTCGCGTCGCGAGACGACAGCCGAGAGAGACGAGGATAATGCAGCGCGTGCTTACACCGCGGCGTACAGTCGGTGCGGCGGAGAGGCCAAGAGGATGGAAAAAAGAGGGAATAAAAAAAAAACCGCCAACGGAGAAGAGAGCGAGTGCAGTGTGTGTGTAATAGTTGCGGCGCTTGGATGGCGGCAGCACCTCACGAGCGGACTGGATTTGCGTTTGGCGCGCGCAGTGCTGCAGATATAATAGCGAGGGATTTTGCGAGCGTGCAGTCTTGGATCTTTGAGGGATTGCAGTTTGAGAGATAAGTGGAGAGGCTATAGAATTACTCGCTGGGAAAATGTACGTGTATGTTTCTTTGATGAAACGGGTGTGAAATGCCTATTTTTCGTGATCTGTTTTACCGGCACAGAATTCGTGGGTTGGAACACTTCCGCAAGCGTCGAATTAACTTTACAACCGCAAAACGGAGCATAAAATAGTGTATTACGTTTACTAGGGGCGCAAAATAGGTGATTCTCGACCGAGTTGAATTTGTCCCCTGAGCGAAGATAGATGAGGGCGAGAAGCACTTTTCGTCCGTGTATATATGTGTACTATTTTTTAACGCACCGCTTTGATATAAAGAGACGAAATTCCAGTATTTTGGACTTGGAAAACTGATGTGTGTTATCATGATACGAAATTTTTGTTTGAGTAAATGTAATAGTCACTTTGTTCATACTTTCGTACTGTTTATATTTATTGAGGTTTTTTAGGATATTATTGTTATAAAAACAAACAGAGTTCAATTTGAAATCGTTAAATTTAAAAAAAAAACAATAAGAAAACTCGTAAAGATAAAGACCATATTTAATTCGATTTTACTGAAAAAAGCTTACACTACGTAATGATTAAATAAATGATACTAAAGTATCTTAGTTTATGAAAACATTTTAAAAATTAAAGTTTTGATTGATAAAGATCTTATAGAACGAAAACAAATTTTTGATTAATGAATTATAATCATGTTTCCTGATTTATCGTTATTACGTAAGATATTTCGAGCCCATCAGAAGAACCACGTAAGTATAGCACAAAAACTAAAATCGAAGGGAAAAACCAAATCAAATAATATTATGAATATTAACAATACACGTGTTAATGTAGTAAAAGCTCTGCCATTAGTAAGATCTTAAATCTCGTCGTAAAAATCTTTTAAAAACGACTTGCACACCACAAGTTGATTGATGGACATTCTTGCGCACATATACCACACAATTTCTTTGACATTAGCGCCTGCGGTACAGCATCCCGATTCACCTGTTCAACGCTGTTTTACCATCTGCACCTGTACCTGCACACTTGCACGGATTTATTTAAAATTATTTAATTATAACTTATTTACTCACTGTGTAAAAAATGGAAAATAATATAATCCATCTGCATTTTTTTCGCATATATAAGTTGATAATTCAAAATGCATGCGTGACGAAACTGTATAAATTATAAAATATGTTCTGGAAAGGTTCATGCTAAATCGATTCATCAAAAATTCTGAAAAAAACCGTTAATTTATAGCTTTGATGTAAGAAACCGCATTGATAAGATTTATTTGAAAATTGGATAGAAAATCTAAGTAGAAATAGCTGTGAAGTGAATTACACATTCTTAGTCGAAGTTTACGATATTTTCTCTTAATTAGGTAATAAGTAATTCCATTTTTTTTCAGTTTACATAAGATATTTAAAATCAAATCGGGTGGTCAAGAGGTGAAATTATGAAAAATTATTCTAATAATTGATCTCGAAATAAACTGCGCTGAATCTTTTCAATGTTGCACTGCATAGAGAACGTTATTTCATTTAGATAACAATTTTTGCGAAATCTAACTAAACAATCTATATCTTAATTTTTTACCTTGGTACGCTAACTTTTTAAAATTTTAATATCCGACACATTGTATTCGTTGGAGAGGAATATCGAACTAAGTATATGTATTTAAATCCTATTTTATCATGTCCAATAATGTGCTAAATTTGATACAAAAACTCTTCTCAGTATACTGACGTCAGTACTCTGTTGAATATAACAGAATTAATCTGAATTAATAGTATACCTAAATTTAGTGGTGTCTTCAAATATTGAGACAGCGATATCCAAACCATTGTTTCCGACGTATCAAGCGCAGTAGTGACGTCAAACCGTTCAACTAAGGGTGGGTATATCAATGCGTATATTAATGCGTAGATTCATCTCTGTACCTACAGATTATTCAGGGACTTTCTAGATTTAAAATTTATAAATTTTTCATATAAAACTATCAATGATTAAAAATTTGTGTTATCATTTCCAATATAACCGAAATGCAAGTAATATTAACGTACTTATAGTTGAAAATAATATAGCTAATATAAATATCTACGTTAACATGAGATCATTTGCAGCATGATGACATACATTACAATAAGGTAGACAAAATGTAATATACTCTTAATGTTATATTTTAAATTTATTTTAAATTTAAAACTAATTACATATTTACATTTTTAAATAACAATTTTCCTCAAATGTGCATTTTTCTAATGTATTGACAATTATAATTAATTATTCCTAAAAAATGTTCTGATAACTACATTATTTCATTGCAGTCCAGGACTTGTAGCAGTTTCTTTCAGTTGATCTGTGATATTTGCACAATACAAATATATGGCTATAAACATGTTAAGCCTGTAAAACTGGCCGCTCATGTTTTCCTTGCAAATCATTGTTTACTGATGAATATCCTGTACCTCCCTAAAAAGATGATTGAAATTTAATGTGAGTTTAATATTTTATACTGAAACTTTATTTCAAACTATTATTAAACATTATTTCAACTTACCCTTTGCAGTGGAATGATGTCAGCTTCTGTCAATTTTGTGCTATCAAGGGGGTTAATCCAATCTTTCTTTATAATCTTCTCTACACATTCCATAGTTACAACATCGCCGGTAGTCCTGATAACTGCACAAGGAGTACTATTACTTAATATATCATGAGTAATAGGACACATGTATCGAGCAGTTTTAACAATTAATGATTTTTCATCATCTGGATCTTTCACTTCAGTAAATTTAATAGAAAGAAGATCTTTCATTCTAAGAATATTTCCACTGACAGGGCAGTAAATATTCTTATCTGGTTTCTGTAAGATTAATTCTTTTGCTTCTGGTGTTTTCGATGGTATCCAAAAACTTGGGAGCTCTTTATCTCGACCATTGTTCATATTTGATACAGAAGATCGAGCTTCATCACTGTTGGCCTTTTTCTTAAAAACAATAGATCTTTCTCCTTTTAAAAAATTTTGTAATTTTTCTAATTCTTCATTCGCAGTTTTTTCTTGAGATTTTTCCTAGAAAAAAATTTTGAAATCAATGAATATTAAAAAGATTCTGCACTGTATGTTCTAGTACAGTTCTGTTTTTGAATTGTTTCAATATTTTAACCAGAGACACAATCATTATGACAAGGATTATATTTCAGATTTAATATTAGAAATTTAAAAATTGACTTATTGAAATTAAATGTGCATGAGCAAATTAGTAACTGAGTACTGACTCCCCTTAAAAACTTGAATAAACGACTTACCTCTTGCTTTTTCTTTTGCTTTTCATATTCCTTTAATTTTCTTGCATACTCCCTCTTTTTTGAGAGAATATACTCAAGAATTGCTTCTTTGTCAAAGAGGTATCCATCTTTTCTGCAATAATAAATTCTTTCATTTAAATAAATAATTCAATTGGGTCTTATTATTATCAACAAGAATAATTCTATCTATTTTTGATTATTTGGGAATATAACTTTAAGGGTATTTTGTAGCTATAAACCTATTTTTTCTTTCGTTGATATCTTTTCCCATTAATGATAAAACTTAATACATGAACTTGAGCCCCCTAGGTAGTGCTTAGTAGATCATCCTATGTAAGAAGAAGCTAATCTAATTTGTTGTTTTTATAATTGTTGGAACTAGCAAAGTGTTTATGATAGAAAATAACCCTTAAAATTAGTCATACTTATTTCTGTTTATAACTTTTTACATTTGTAACTTTGACTAATATTTGAGATAATTAAACGTTCTGTGTTTGATGAGGTTCATGTGATACAGAATCAGTTAAGGGGAGGTCAAAGTATACCCGCTTCTCAATAGTTTGTAGTTCCAAAGTCAAATAAGCTTCATCATGCACAGAATAATTAATTATATCAAGCACTATGGCGCTTAACTTTGGATATTACTCAAAATTATAAATAAAAAAAGTTATATGTCCATAATTTTAAGGTTATCTTTCAATGCGTAAACACCCCTTACTAGTTCTAAACTTGTGTAAAAGCGACTAATCATATCCACTTGAAATTTCACAGGATTATTTATTATATTGAGCAGAATGGTGCTCAAGTTCAAGTATTCATTTTTATCATTAATAGAAAAAGATATCATCGAATCAAAAAACATGTTCATAACTCTGACCTCCCCTTAAGGGAGCATGCTACCTAAGACTAAAATATTAACCTCTAAATGTCAATAGTTCAGTAATAATAATTTCATAATAATAAATAAAACTGAAGTTACACTAAACACAGAAATAAGATTTAAGGGATAAAACTTACGTTAGAACGGGATCTCTGCAAGGCTGTAAGGATAAACAACAGCAATCAAATTCCCTCAAAGAATCTTTTCCGACCCTCTGACTGTTTGTCCCATATCCAGATGCAGCCGCGTCCTTTTTCTTTTCGTGGTAAGTGTAAACAGCACCTGCGGTACAATTTCTCGCGTGTCTAGTCATATTTTAGAATGACTTTCAATACTCAGTTGCAAGAACACAATCGCAAAACTTTCGAATTGTTTATGCTCTATTTCTGGACTTTGCTACTATATATAGTGTAAGCTGATGTGCCGTCAGTCGTTGGCGTCAGCACTCAGCGCCGTTAGCGGCGTTAGCCGTCACTAGTGGTGGGTACGTAAATTACGTGCCGTAACTTATTACATTTATTACGCGTAGTTTCAATTTTCGCAACCCAGATAACAATGTGATGGCACGGTATGTACAACGTGCGTACATGCGTGCTTTAGGCACGCTTGGCAGCATAGTGCAGTCAGGGAGTACAGCATTATGCAAGCACCCGGATTTCACGTTTTAAAGAACGTGCAGCCTAAAAACCGCCTGTAATAATTAAAAATGTTTTATTTATTTTATATTTTTTAATGAATACAACAAATTTGTGTAAATATTTTATTTATTTTATCACTTTTTACATAATTATACATATTAATAAAATACATTAATAAATACTTAATAC
>UELV01097525.1:0-16111 GCA_900490015.1 Megastigmus stigmatizans | reverse complement strand
CAATAAACACAGCAGAAGAAATCATCAAAATCATAAATAGTCAAAAACAAGACACAAAAACAACCCAACCAAAATCCAAAATAAATTGTGACTCCTGTAATTATCCGAAAGTAGCAGGAATTAAACACATACATTTCATTAAAGAAACAATAATTACAAATCAAAATAAAAATATTTTACAGTTCAGACCAATAGAAGAGTTAATCGACAAGATAAATAATATGGCTGAAATAAATAATTTGAAAACACAAACCAGAAAACCATCAAATGCTCCGGGACTTCAAAACATAAATTCAAGTAATATTAGAATGACATATGGAGACATCAACTACTTAGGTTCTAACAAAGCAATTTTGTACTTCGATAGAGGAATAAGAGGGATACAACAATATACAAACTCCATGTACCCACTACATCAACAACCAAAACACAAAGACTTAATAGTCCTGGAAGGAAAAAGTCTTCACGGCACCTTGCAAATGTGATTCTAGTAAACAACATGAAAGGATGTTTCCACACTACAGAGAAACATGTGCAGTTTGGACTCACATGTCTAGCAAGGCTTAACAAAATGGAAAGAATTGTTTTTGCAAGAGATAAGAACGCTACAACACACAAATTTACAACAGCAAGAGCCATGCTTACAAGATATTGAAGATAGAAGAACAAATGAGGGATTAATTTCTATCTTGCTTGATCTAATAACTCTAGCTATTAGAAACAAGTGGGATGGGAATGCAATATAAACCAAAGTTGGTTATTAGTTTATTAGTTTATTAGTTTTTTAGTTTTATTTTAGTTATAATTCTGTAAACCGGACTGGCGAACAGGAAGAAATTCCTCTGCTGGGTTACTTTTGTAATGTACTTATACTATTATTACTTTGTAATTTTATGTACTGTTCTCTGGTTAAATAAATAAATAAATAAATAAATAAATAAATAAATTATTTTAAACTAATGTAAGTACAATATATATAATATAACTTTAATAATTCTTCTTAAAACTTAATCTATTCGACTGAATCTGTTAATAATATACTTATGAGATTATTGTTGATTAAGGTGACGAGTGTCACAACTTTCTTTACTCTAAATGTGCCTTAAGAAATTGTGAGATTATATAAATAAATAAAGAATTGATTATATATAGTTGAAAGTTCAAATTTAACATTGTTATAGTTAGACTAATATGTTATATTTTATATTTTATCACTGATAATCGGAAAAAGATTTATTAGATTAAATTTAATTGCGTATAATAATTATTTACTTAAAACACAAAACGTGATATGAGACAATTGACAAAATGTATACTTTTACTTAATTAACAATTAAATTCATTATATTCTGTTTCACTCTTCGGAGATAAAAAATAGTTTTTTTTAAGATCTAGATTATAATCTTCAAAAATAACAACTTGAGACAGCGCTACTAATAATCAAGTGGAATCACGAGAGTAGGTAGCCCAAATTCTTGGAAATGGCTGGGGTTCCCTTATTCCCATATTTATTTGTATTGTTCTAATCCTTATCAAGGAAAACCTAGTAAACTCCAGGGCTAAAAAAATTTATTTAAGTATAACCTCCTGATAAATAATATTTTCACCAGCAACCGTAACAAAACGAGAAAGAGAAGGAAAAAAAATAAAAAGCCGGATACATTAATTGCAGAGCGGCAAATATTTTTATCGGCCTCTTTGGACTTTCAGTGCGGGTCCGATTCTAACTCCGTGGCTACTGTTACAGCAGCAGCAGCAAGGCAAAAAGGGAAGTAGTGCGGCGAGGAGGGAGGGTCTTTTGCGCGCTCTTTGCAGCTCTCCTCCTTGAAATACGCGCAGTTAACGATTCCGTAAGGGTCTTAAAGGAAACTTTCCTTTCTCTGTTCTCGGCGTGCAGCTGTTAAAACTCTTTACGACAGGCCATTCGTCGCTACCGGGCCGCTGCTATACTACTCTTCTCCTCTCAACCAGTGGAATAGGCGCGAGTACAGTCAGCCCTATAGGTTCAGCCCACCCCTTCAACCCATCTATTCTTTTTCTTCCTACGTTTTTGCGATTTTCTTTCTCGGTGACCTCGCTATTTGTTACTGTAACGTTAATTGAAACACTTTATCCACTGCGATACCAAACAATACCTGGACTGTACACGTTTGAAAATGATCGCGATGATTATGATTTTCGTTGATTAGTGTTTTTGGTTTTGAAGGTCCAAAAGTTTGCGAATCAGTGGAGTATTTAAACTTTATTTTATAAGGAGTAAGCTTTTTTATAATTCAATAGGTGTGTGATATATTTTCATGAATTTGTAATTTAAAACCATTAATTTTAAGTTTTGTGCCTACTTACAGCTTAAAATGTTCGAAATTTGATGTTTATAGTACTATTCGGTATATTATTGCCATATACCAAATACCTTTTTAAACATTCTATTGCACAATTAAACGGTTCACATTTAAATTTTCTACACAAAAATTCTTCAAATCTACACAAAACATCAGAATACTAGAATTTCGTTGTATTTTTTTTAAGTTGAATTTTTCACTTCAACATTCGAAGTTGTGCTAAATATACCTAAAATACATACAAATTTGCATTTTTTTCCGTACACTATTTGGTGATAAATTTTAACAAAAAATAAACCAACAACTTACTTTAATTTTCCCGAAAAACACAAAGATAGAAATAAGTTTAAAAAAACTTCTGAGAAACGTCTGAAAAAACGTTCATAATATTCGTACACAATTTAGACTTTTCTTAAACGTTTTTAAAGTTTTTATTCCACTTTATGCTATGATGGTTCGGTCATTTTATGAAAATATTTTGAGATTTTTGTTCACCTACATGAAAATTTTATAATATTAAATGTTAAAACATCGGATATATAGAGTCCATTAAAAAAAATTCAGCGTCGAATTTTTGAAAAAATTATTAAAAAAAATGTACATTTTCTTAAAGTAAAGTCCCCTTCGATGGGAAAAGATGGATAGATAAAGATCTAATATTAAAATGATTTAATAAAACTCTTTTATGGGCCAGTGAAACCAATTAAATATTTCAATATTTACATAAAATATTTTATTGATTTGATAAAATTCTATGTTTAGTTCAAAAATATATTAAATAAAATCTATTAAATATGAACTATTAATCTATTAAATATTATCGATATTATGATTATATTTTTATAAAAATACTTATATTTTCATTGATTCCATTATTTTTTTTCATTGTATTCATTTGCACTCCTTACAAGTTTGTTTAATATATACATATGTTCTCTTGATGTTTTAATTTTCATCTTGGCGAACAGCAATATATATTTTTAATGCGATTGTAATTAAAATTTCTTTTCACTCCATTTTTCTCTACTTTCTCATCTTGTTCATTTGCAAATATCTCGGAGGTTATCGCTTGTTTTCCTTTTTTCGCTCGCCACTCTTCCATGCTTTACAGAAAGTAAAACAAGGTGAAACTATTTCTAGACTTCTAGGACTTGAAGTCTCATAGACTAGTAGAAAAAAGGTATGCAGCTTTGAACAAATAAGTTTCCCAAAAGAAAGGAAAACAAGAGATACAAAATCTTTCGATGCTTACTGATAGACTACCGTTTCTTAATCCAGTTTTTTTATTCATTTTTTGTAATAGTTATTAGTTTACACAGATTCTTTTGATTGATCAAACTTCTTTTAAGATAATAATCATATTTTTGACTTTTCTTTTTGACAATCTGTTTAATATTCAGAATATATAATTGAGTTCCCGTAAACCTTCATACCTATGCATATCAGCTTTATAGCATCATCAGCAAAAGAAATATAAGAAATATTGATTAGATATGGGGTCACCCCTTTTTTTTCTTTATGATTTTTATGATATATTTATACTTCTGATTCAATCTTCTCAACAAATGTCACCACTTTACATTATACCGCGCAAAAGAATATAGCATAAAATGTAAAATTAAATGCAATACAAGTAATTCTAAGAAAATCCAAATAAATTCATCGCAATATCTCTTTTCACCCACTCTTAGACTCAAGAAAAAAATATCTAGTAACGCACTATACAGTCCTTAAAAAAACGAACTTAAGGAATAAAAGAAAGTAGCACGTATTAGTAAAATAAAATTAGCGACATCAAATAAAGAGAAAAATTCGTCGGATTGAAACGGATTTAGTCGATTATACTTAAGTTCTATTTTCTCTCCCCATGCACGTGTATGTCGAAGGAGGGCTGTTTTCCCTTACTCGTATTCACACATTCACATGCACGCGAGAGTAGCTACGCCATCGACCATTAAGAAGTTACGACGGTATAAATGAAGATGTATTTCCTGCAAAAAGGGGAAACTGCAGCCGGAACTGCGAGTGCAAGAGAGTAACATATATAGCGAGGTTGGTGCGTTAATCGAGTTGCTCACTCTCTCCCCCACCACGCAGAGAGCGCGTGATCCTATAAACGGAATATAACGCGCCGGCCACGTCGCGCGCACGCGTCTTTCTTCACTTTTCCAGATAGAGAAGGCCAAGCTTGCCTTTTGTTGCCTGTAATCTGCTTATTTTATTAAGTGAGAGAGAGAGAGAGAGAGAGAGAGAGAGAGAGAGAGAGAGAACTAGCTAAAAGGGAGCAGAAGACACCGAGTAAATATAAATGAATGCGTACTATTTGTGTTACTATTTTTGTTACCTCCTTATAATTTTATGTATAAATTTGATTAGAATTTTTTATGCTATACCTTAAGTTATTATATTTTTAAAGAAGGAAATTTAAACTTTGAATAATCAAAGTATATAGGGTCGCGGTGCGCCACCTTAGGCTTCGCTCTACCACGCGCCTCGATAATTATTAGAAATAAAGTTCTGGTAGTTTCTATTATCCCTTTATAAATAGTCCGTGAGCGTCATTGTGACACTAAATCAACTAAATGACTTGTAAATGTTACGTCACATTGCAAGAAATGGGTATACGTAGGAGGTGTGTTTTATATGTAGGTGGTGGGTGGTAAGTAGAGGATGAAAATAGGGACGTTAAAGGAATTAGAGTAGTGAAAAGTAAGATAGAAAGTTAATGATGAAGTAAGATAAATGAGGGGGGGAGTGAGAGGGGAGGGCGTCTGATAGAGAGTGAACTGGGATCAGGCTTATATAAGGGCGCGTACTCTGACTAGCTCTTATTTGTGCTTGAGAATGGAGTCGGAGCCCCTTTAAAATTCCCCATTTTTGTGTGCTTGTGAGTGGAGTCAGGGCCATTGAAAAAATTTCCTATTAGCCAGGTACAGAGGATTAGCCTCTGAGTACTGGCTTTTATTTTTAGGATAGGATCATCATCGGCGCAGAACGAAGATGAGGACACCTTGTATCAATGAACATCGGACGACGAAGAAATCGAGGGATATCGGACATCGAAGGAGACCAACAACAACGTCCACGACGAAGACGACGACGACGTGGAGAAGGACATTGACGGATCAATATCGGGTAAGTACCTCTCTTGGAGACTATGCTTTATTAAGTATATCGAGAGTCAAGCGACATTTATCGGGAGGGCTTGTCCCTCCTTATGCAAGGGGTTCCCCGATAAGGTCGAGCCTCGAAACAGTCAGGGACATAGCAGTGTAGGTGGGAACTCCCAGTGCAATTGTATACGACACCCCACCGATGCAAGGGGACAAAGTCGGTAGGGCCCGGGCATACCCGCTTTGTCTTCGAAAACCTTGGGTTTCGCGAACTGCGTTCGCGAAATGTTAACCTTCGGGGGCTTACAATAGGTTGTAATGCAGCCGTGGTAAGTTTCCCTTATAACAAAAATCTTGAAATATTCTTTCATAAAATTGTGCAAACTTCCTGCAATAGTTTATGCACAGTTTTCTTGAAAAATTTCAGTAGATTTTTATCGTAAGTGTCGTATTATCGTGCCGGTTCCAAGCCCGGATAAATGCAGAGAGAAGTGTGTATACGAGTAGAGTCGAGGCCGCTTTAAAAATGCTCCTTTTTTTTAATTTTCATCGGTATGAATGACAGTGGAGTCAGGGCCACGTGAAAAATTTCCCATTACTTTCTGTGTGCCTGAGAGTGGAGTCGGGGCCACTTAAAAAAATCTCTATTCAGTTTCAGATGATTAGCTTCTGTGTACTGGCTTTTATTTTTAGGATAGGATCATCATCGGCATAGAACGAGTCAGTCAGGTCAGTCAGTCACGAGTCAGGTCAGTCGTAGCAGTGTAGGTGTGATTTCTCAGTACCACTGCCTACTGTACCCCACCTATGCGAGGAGGCAAAGTCGGTAGGGCCCACCCACGCCCGCTTTGTCTTCGAAAATATTAAGTAACGGCGAAATGCATACTTTCGTAAGACACTAGTTGGATAAGGTATAATTATTCCCATTGCTTCCTTTCAATTGTTTCTTCTTTAAAGGGTTTTTAATATATTTCTGACACTCTGTGCGAGAAGCTCGATTTATTGCACGCCGAAAAACGTGTACATTAAGTTGAGCTTGTCAGACTTCGTGTCATATAATACGATTTAGTACTTTATCTTGCATATCATCTTACACATTTCTTCAATGTTTTTGTAATTTATGATTAATTTGTGATGTTTGTTTGTTATAGGTTGGTGAAATTTCTAAGTGCATAAATTCTTACGTAATATATTATTTTCGGCAGTCTGTTTAGTTTTCAGTGGTTTTTTTAGTTGTACGTCATAAAAAATGGCACAAATTCTACCTGGCACAGGTTTGAGAAACATTGGCCAGAGCTGCTTCATGAACGGCTGCATGCAGGCACTGTTCAAGTGTTCGCCGTTCATTGATTGGTTAAAAAATATCAAGTCTGAAGGTGGGCATGCTTCTTTGTACGTTTAGCTTTAAAATATCAATACTATTTGTTTCAGACTCACTATTTTGCACAAGCCTTATTTGCGAGGCAGCCCGCCTACACGGTTTAAGCGTCGCAGTAAGGAACCCTCTCGACCTAAGTCAGTTTGCAAGGAGGCTCAGCGGTATGCGTTTAAAATTTAAATAATATTTTAATATTTAAATTTAAATTTCTTTATAATGCAATTATTTTTTTGTTTTCATGGGCGAACTGTGGAGGGGTCATATATAACAGGATGCTCATGAGTTTATGACATTACTCATTGATAGTTTAGAAAGCGACTGCAGTATATTTCATCCTTTCAGCCTTGAAGATTTTATACCTTTGCGAAAAGGGCGGATTTGTACAAAGTACACATGTAACTGTTGCGCTGTGGACGCGCTCGGACATCTCTCTATACACTTAATATGTAATAGAAAGAAGTTGCAATTGCTCCCTACGCCCCATTATAAAACCACACACATACACACTCACACACGCACACACTCAGACACAGACACACAGACACTAGTACGCACGCATGCACATACAACTCTACGTCCCAATGCTTTTTACTTGCGATGCCCGCTTGTGTAATTAAAGAAATAATCTCCTCAAAGTGTAAATAAAGAAAAAAATTATAAAGAAACATTATTATTTTTAGAAAATGCTTCTATACTTGAATAGCAGTAAGCAGAACTTGAAGACCGTGGAGCAGCTCCTCCAGGAAAATTGCAAGGAAAATCACATTCCGACTTTTTGATGTGATTTTTGTCATAACAATGGTTTTGTGTTGGCTAAAAGCCAATTAACACATTTACCAGCAATTCTTATGGTTACGTTACAGAAATATATCAACCAGGGTCAAAAAATTATATTTCTAATTGATATGGGAAAAATGATCACAGTAGATGCTCTACTCCGTGACGACAGCAAGGAAGAATTGTACTTTAGCTCCATAATAGAGCACAGAGGTAATTCGATAAATGAAGGGCAATACGTCACCGTAGCGCGAGTAGGCGCAGAGTTTTACTTATACAATGACGAAAAGGTTTGTTAAATTTAAACTAGCGCATGAATCAATTTTGCTTATTAATTACCATCAACTTAATTATTACACTCCATTTTATAGGTACAGCCAATCAGTGTAAAAAAGATTCAAACACTGGATCCTTACATCATTATATACACCGCTAATAAGCCACCATCGTCAGACGATACATCTACAACGGTCTTCCACGACAAGAACAAGACGAGTACTTAATCGAGGTATGACTTGGAATAAAATTTCTTTTGCTTATTAAGGTGTGTACAGGGGACCTTATGGAATAAAATTTTATGGGATGGTATTTATCACTACATACGTTTAGAATCAATCCGTTCTAATCTTATTCAATCTGGTGCGAACACATGCAAACACGGTCACGTAACCTCGCAATAATCACACTGACGCCTACGAATCTCACAGGGATTGTAATATAACCAGTACGATTATTAAGAGGTTGTGCCATTGTCTGCAGTACCTACTATGAAAAATAAAGTCAAGTTCATTGATCAGACGCGAATAGGTCACCTCATTGAGATGGCGGGATGTCCTCACTGCCAAAATACCGAGTCAATAGCAGTAGAGAATGATATTGTGAACATTTTGAAACCGCCGGGAACGACACAAACTACGTAAGCTTTAGGTATACCGAAATGTACGCTTCGAGTGTCTTTCTCGGTGGTCTCAAAATATTCACAATAAAATTCTATACTGCTATTAACTCGGTATTTTGGCAGTAAGGATATCCCCTCCTTGCCCGCAATAAAACAATATTCTTATGTTCTTCGATTACAGACTTGTCTCATCACGATGCGTCGAGCCGGAGATTATCAGCCTGTCGAGCAACGATGTCATCGAGTCATCGACGCACCATTTCAATGCGAATATTCCGGCGGCAAAGACGCTGATGAAGTAGCCAGTGACATTGCAGTCAGTATCACTTACACCAACACTGCCGCCTCCGCCACCGGTGCAGCAGGAACAGCAGCAGCAGCAGCAGCAACAGCAGACGTCGCCGCTGAACGAGGTAGAGCAGTCGATCGTGGTGCGTCCGCTTTCGATACCAAACAAACTGCAAGACAATAGTGTACAGTCGTTGTCTGGCACCAAAGACGCGTATATAACACAAGTACTAGTAGCAGTAGCAGTAGCAGTAGCAGTAGCAGTCTCCCCTTCAGGCTAACTAAATAAATCACACAAAACACAATATAAAAATAATGAAATTACAATTCACGTCGTACTTATGTGTTACACAAACTCAAACAGACCTTCAGACTTATATACTATTGCATAGTCCAATCGCTATTTATATTAAAAACCCTCCTTCAAGACTAATTAAAATTTATAACACTGAAAAACAAAATTCAACGGAAAAATCAATATACTATTCAAAAATTCATTTCTATAAAAATTTCTTCAAAAAGTTAAATTTGCGCAAAAATCACTCAATTCCTGCTACACCTCCACTATCTTCGCTCATTATTCTACAATAAAATATTATATAATTAAATTAACTCTATTATTGTATTTTTCTGCTTTTTAATCATTTTAAAAAAAATCTAGAATAGTTCATTTACTACCTTTTTTATGAATCTGAAATTACTGTTTACACCTTCGAAAGACAGTCAATTTCATTTTCAGTTCGACCAAATCGATAGTAAATTGACTAAGATACGTGGTTCAAAAGTTAGCTATTTTTAGACAATTATCGTTTTCACCTCGCGGTTGAAAATGTCCATACGGAATCCATATGGATTTCATATGAATTTCTCGTCGATTTCCACACGGAATGCTTATGAAATCCATATCGTAATTCGTCCAAAATTGCATCATGGATAGTACATAGAATCCATATGGAATCTATGTGAATTTCAGGTTGAATTACATGGATTTTCACATGGAATTTTAAGTCTTAGATTTTTGGAATCTACTACGTAATTTCACAATTGTTATTACTATGCAGATGATAATACCCAAACTGGGAAATTAAGCTTTAATATTCCAATTATCAATGCCACAATTGAATTTAAAAAAAGTTAAATTTGGAACATCAAATTTTAATTCTCCAGTGTGGATGTTATGATCCGCAGGCTAACACCAAATATGGTCAAGAAACCTAAGTGAACTGTGAAGTTCCGTAATTGTTTCCAAAAATCTAAAACCTGAAATTCCGCCTGAAAATCCACGTGGATTTCATATGGAATATATGTATATGGAATTGATATAGATTCTATGTGGAATCCAGGATGTAATTTTATACGTATTACGATGTAGATCCCATGTCAATTTTCAACCGGGAGATGAAAAACGGGAATTTTGTAAAAATAGCTAATTTTTCGTTCGATTTGTTCGTATTAAAAATGAGATTAATTGGCTTTCGAAGAAGAAAGCAGCAATTCCAGATTCATCAAAAAAAGTAAAAAATGAACAATTCTAAAATTGTTTTAAAATGATTAAAAAACAGAATAATACATGGCAAAATCGATAGAAGTAACAGAGGCCTTATTCCATAAGCTTGTCATGCATGAAATACTACCATATGAAACTGAAACGCAACTTATGCGCATGCGCAAGCTGATGTTTTTAGGTTAGATTGTAGATCCTGTTTCGTGAAACAAAATTATCACAACAGAAATAGTGTACGAAAAAGAAAAAAGAGAAATACACCTTTGTAATGTTCTTAAAATGATAGATGAATAAACATGAACCAAGATATTATTCTAATCTACCTAATGAAAAATTGTGGAATTCTTTCGTTTTGAATTCATGTTTGTTGTTTATTTTAAATATATTTTTTATTTTTGCTATTTGAATAAAAAATAGATGAAGGATAATATAAGACTCATGTATTTATCATATATTGTTTATTTTTTCATGAAACTTTAAAAAATGTATTTAATTAATTTAAAATTAACATAATTAAATCTAAAATGAAGAAAATTTAAAATAATTAAATTTCTGATTAAATACACTCAAATATTAGTTGTTATTATTATGTAAATAATAAATTTGAGTACATGTTTATATCTGTTCTTTCTCTATATAAAGTAATACAATGTGAAGTATTAGTAATTAAATTAAATAATTATAATTTTTGTATGATTAACAATTTTTTTTTATCAATTACTATATTTCCAAGTTATAAAAGATTGAATAATAGAATATTCCTTGAAAATTACGAAAATTCGATTAGTTATTCCTTGACTGAAGCACTTGATACAAAATAATCTAAATATATATTTGAATGTTCTGAAACGACACGCAGTTATTATTATACTAAGAGTGTTTGTCTGTTTTGAAAGAAATGGATAAATCTGAAGAAATGGATCGATCTGAAAACTGTGTTTTCTCTTTGTAATCACTGTTTGAATTTAAACGTTTTTCTTGTAACTCATTGAAATATTGAATGAAATTTGACACAGTTAAGTAATGTTACATTTGCATAATAAAATGCCAACGTATACTTTATTATACGAATATAACATTGCTCAACTGTGTCCAATTTCATTTAATATTGAAAAGTATCTTTTTTATGTAATATGGATTTTTCTAGCATTGTATTCTTATTATTTGTTGATAGAATATACAAAAAAAATTGAAAAATCTTTATCACTGCTTGATATTTAGAGGAAAGCCTCACATTTTGTACGTATTCTCAGGGAACATAAAGACAGGTTAACAGCAGGTGTTCATTGGTTTAATACCAGGTAATACCGAAGATAGTATGTTACAATTAGGATTTTACATTGTATGTGTGAGCAGGGCATTCTCCACCACCTGTTTTTAATCATGACTAATAGCTTTTTTACTTGTAACGATTGTGATGTTTTTTTATTATACAGTATAATATACATTGTAAATACAGTATAATTTGTCAAGAATTATTTTATACATAATGAATTTTTTACAAGTTGCTACCATGTTAAGTTCAACAGTAACTTCTATTTTACAAAAATGATTTCAAAACAATTAAAAATTAATTATTATCAATAATGACCGGTAATTACTGTTAAAAAGTGATATTTATTGATTGAAGTGATATTTATTGGTAGAATTTGGACTATTTCATCAGTTATTATCACAAATTATCCGTAATTATTATTTTTTATCAGTTATCATCAATTTTTATCCATTTTTATAAGTTTTTATCACAACTAATTACTTTTCATCAACTATTTTCTAACAATATCAGTGCCATAAAAGCTATTTATTTATAATGAACAACAATAAACAGTAATAAACAATAATAATACTAGTGCAGAAATAATTTTTTTTTTTTCTTTCCGGAGCGAAGGGGAACTCTTTATGATCGATAGGGAGACACGTGTCTCCCCCTGTGTGGGACTCTCCTGTTCAAATGGTCAGACATACCCACTAAAACCCCTCCGCCTTGAAAATACGTGGCAGTTTATATTCCCTCCCCTCCGGCACCGCCGTGAGGCATTACTTCGGAGGGGGGGGGTACATCTTCTCGCGGTGATCCCGCGCCTACCGGTCTGGGGCCACCGTGTCTGGCTCCTCCCAAGAGGAGCCCTCTTCTAAGGACGGCTGCGATATTGCTTGCCGTCCATATCCTGTTACATTCGGCGTAGGACCGTCTCTACAAATACAGCCTCCTTTGCCCATTTCTCGTGACCCTGGAGCATCACACCAATGACGTTGTTCGGCGTGATGCTTCCAAGGTCCACTGTAATTGTCCCTCGTTCGACGCTCCACCTTCTACATTCAAAAAAGGTGTGGTTTGCGTCGTCCGAGGGAAAGTCACAGTAGCCACAGCTTGGCTCCGTTACCTTTCCCATCTTGTAGAGGTAGGAGCAGAACAAGCCGTGGCCCGTGAGAAATTGGGTAAGGTAATAGTTTACCTCACCCGCCTTCTGGGCTAGCCAGACTTCCAGATGGATAATTAGCATTGCTGTCCACCGGCCCCTCGTTTCAGCGCCCATCTCTACTGCCAGGCCTGGATGGTGTTGGCTCTGGCAGTGCTCTGGACGGCCGCTTTGCCCAAAACAAGCTTCTACTGGTGAACGAACTTACGCTCCTGGGTTAGTAGGTCGATGGGTATAACCCCAGCGACCACCAGCACCACGGGCTCAGAGACCGCGCGGTAAGAGCACGCGATATGGAGAGCCGCACTCGTACCGCAGCGTGTCGGCCCAGACTTCGGAACCGTACAGCATGATGGACACGACGGTGCGCATGAGCAAACGACGATTGCAAGGCCGTGGACCTTTGCTATTAGCCATGATCCGGCTAAGCGCCGTTGTTACCGCCGTCGCCCTGTCAGCCGCCCTGCGTATGTGTTCCCTGAAGGTGAGCTTTTAGTCGAGCGTCTCCCCCAGGTACTTAGCAGCTGGCTTGGTCTGGTCCGTCGCGTCTCCTACGCTCATCGGGCGCAAGGTGTTAATGCGCCTTTTAGTGAGAAGCACGATCTCGGTCTTGGCTGAGGCTAGTTCGAGCCCGTGGTCCTCCATCCAGGAGGTCACTTAACGCATTACCTGATTGAGTCACATCTGACACGCGTCGACATCTCTTGCAACGATGACGGCCGCTATGTCGTCCGCATACCCTATCAGGAACCTGCCCTCGGGCATTTCCATCCTTAGGATCCCATCGTAGAAGATGTTCAAACGTCGGGACCCAGGATAGAGCCCTGAGCTGCCCCAGATGTGATTTCCTTTTTCATCGGGCCATCATCGGTGTCATAGACTATGGAGCGGTTCAGCTTTCTGGAGAGTTTCCGGCAAACATCATGCGACGAAGCGCACTCGCCGATGCTAGTTAGCCGGTGCTGGCTAGGCGACCGGTATCCCATCTTGCCGTCAGCGGGAGCCAAAGGTGGTTCGGTCCTCGTCGGCATTACCTCAGATCGCCGGTCGTTCCTTAGATGCAAAGCTTCATTTTTTGCATTCCTTGCATCACACTAGGCTATAACCGAATATTATAGCTGACCAGAACATATTCAACTTTTTACAAGAATGTAATCTGCGTGTTTAAACTTATATTGAATCAACACAAAAGTTCATAAAATAGTATATATTTTATGTATATAAATATCTAATATGTATATACATTATGTATAGCTCAATAAAATCAGAAAGGTTTAATAAAAAAATAAATAATTGAATAAATAAATGAAAACCATTCTTTTTATATCAAAAAGTCATTTCGCAATGAAATGGATAATAATTTAAAACAAATTTAGCCTCCTGATTATGTCACAAAAACCCCCAGATCTTTAAAAAATATAAAATATTGGAAAGCTTCAGAACTTATTATTAGAGAACGCTTATTAAATTACTTTCCTATTTTATGAAAAGGAAAATTATAAAAAAAATACTTTGATCATTTTTTAATGTTAGTATATGCAATAAGGATAGTAGTGAAAGAAAAAATTCATGTACATTTAATTAAAATTGCTGATTGTTTATTTAATAATTTACCTATCCAAATTACGCATATCGTGGGTAATGTATTATTCTGGGACTAGTACAATCATGGTCTGTATTCTTATTTGAAGATGAGAATGGTTATATTAAAAAACTTGTTCATGGTGTAAATAGGTTGGACATGGAAATAGCTAATACACTCAAAATTATAAAAGTTCCTAAAATATAAATCTATATAAAGCATAAGATAGGACTCGTTAATTATAATAATCATGTACGTATTAAACCACTAGGAAAAAGTAAAAAAAAAAACTTTCAGCGAAAATGAATTATCTGTTATAGAACGTTTTTGTTTGTTGAATAATTTTGATCTAATAAACATCACAGTATATCCAAGAATAAAGTTGTTTTCAACAATAATAACATTCGAGATGTACAAAAGACAAACAAAAAGGAATAATTTTTACGTTTATTTTAGCGATTTTTCGTTTGGTTAAATGATATGCTTTTTAGAGATAAATTTTAAATTATTCGCATTATTTCGCTAACTTATATAGGATAGTCAAGCGCCTAAAATTTGTATTTCATCATTAGGAATAGATTTTTCACAGTACTTAATTCCTTTTCGAGATACTTACTGTATCCATATTGTTCCAATAGAAAACATTAGGGAAAAAGTTATGCGTGTTTAAATTATTTATGCTGTTCAGCTAATATTTACGAAAAGAAATAGATGGATTTAAACGTATATATTATTTAATGTAAATAGGTACTGTCAATGTCTGAGTATCCATAAATATAAAAATATAATTTAAATAACCTTATTCTTTTTTATTAAAGCTTGTCCAACAATACGCCCACTATCAATGCGTGTAGGAAAAACATTGGTAACAGTAAAAACAAATAGTAAACTTCATCTGATAATTTTTTGAACATTTCTATAATATTTTTATAAAGATTATATAGGACCATTCCTTTATAGAAATTATGTATGATTTACAGTATATATTTTTTGTATAAATTTTTGCTAAATATTATTATATGAATACATCAAATGTTAAATTTACGTATGTATATGAAAAAGTATTGTACAAAATTTAGTTCTGATATTTCTAATTTTTACATAAGACAAAACTAGTTTCTATCTATCCTGATAAATTTTGTATGAAACGGATCTTGTGGTCTTAACACAAAGTCTCCTATCAATTTCATATCACACGTACGATCAACAGGTTCCAAATAAAAGTTATACAATAAACGTGAACACACACATTTTAACTCCATCATACCAAATTTCTGACCTAAAAAATAAATTTTTATTATCAGCAAGTTTTCATAAATTAATCTTTTATCAGAATAATTATTTTCGATGTAAGTACGTATAACCTATGCAATTTCGAGGACCCGCACTAAAAGGTATGAAGGCAAATGGATGACGATTTTGGATATTTTCAGGTAAAAATCGATCAGGGTCAAATTTCTCGGGCTCAGTCCAGAAATCCGGATCTCTATGGGCATCGAAGATATGGCATATGACAACCACATTTGGCGGAATTACATAGTTCTCTGAAAGTAAATGTAATTAGAAAATAGTGATTATAATTCAAAACTACTGTGAATATTTTAGTGAAATTAAATACTCAGTTGTATGTCATCAGTGGTATATCGAAAAACAGTCGAGCCAATGGGATAAAGTCGCATTGCTTCTTTAAGACATCGTTCAAGGTAAGGCATTTTTTGAAGCTCTGTCATTCCAATTTTGCCTCTGCTTTCGTTTAATACTGCACAAACTTCAGCTCTTGCTTTGTCCTGTGTAAGGAAAATTTTTAAT
>UELV01097524.1:0-19899 GCA_900490015.1 Megastigmus stigmatizans | reverse complement strand
CACACACACACACACACACACACACAAGTGGAGCAACAGTAGCAGCCAGACGGACGAGCGACGGGAAAGATTACATTTTTATCGCGCGCGCGCCGCATATTAAACGCCCGTTGGCGCGCGCGAGATTTCCCCGCGTGCATGAGGCAACAAAAGCTCTGTATATAGTCGCGTCTGTGTGGGTCGCAGGACTGAGCGAGAAAGAGAGAGAGACAGAGGGTGAGAGAGGGAGAGAAGGAGAGAGCCCAACCAGCAGCAGCAGCCTGCAGAGATCGAGAGAAATATTATGCGCTACTCGACGCGGCGCGGGTGCGATTCTGCTGAAAGCGCTTTCTAGAGACAAGCGAAAAGTATTATGCGCGCGCTCACGCGGACGTCAGCTTGCGGATGTGTACAAATGACGCGATCGCGGCCAATTGTCCCGCGCGGTATCGCTTTATACGCCTGGCTGCACACTTTTGTCCTCGCCCAGCCTCCTTTTTTTATCTCTTTCTCTCTCTCTCTCTCTCTCTCTCCCTCTCTCTCTCGCTCTCTGTCGTTCAGTTGTTCGACGCGATTATAAGCTATTTATATTGCGAAAGCGAAAATGTTTTAATGCGGCGAAGGAGGGTATAATAGCTGTTGAAGAGATTGTCGCGGAAGAAACAATTGATGATGGAGAGAATGTACGTATAAACGGAATGAAATAAGATCGTCGAAGCGATGGAAGAAGAAGGTTCTTTACAACCTAAAATTTTACACAAAGCCTTTTTATAACTGAAAATAAGGTGTCTGGGACCTTTTTTAATCAACTCGACGACAATACGGGAGCTTAAACGCACGCTGAAATATAAAAACCGGGGGCACACATGGGAGCTGGGATCGAGAACAGCAACAACGACAATCAGTGACGAAACAGAGGGAGAGAGAAAGAAAAAAAAAGGGGGGAAAGAAGCTAGATGGAGTATAGCGAGGAAACTATAGCAGTGCACTCTATAACCTAGTGGAGCAAAAATCGTTCAGAATCTCGAGAGAAGAAAAGACGCGCTCGCTAGGCGAGTAGTTATATGGTATACGCAGGAGCGGGGCTGCGCAGAGAGAAAACTCGGAGTTTACGGGGAAAGGGGGGGAAAAAAACACGGGCCAGAGCAACGCGGCGCGTGTCTCCTACCGAGCGGCAAAAAGCTCGCTGCCGCCGCTGCTACTGCAGGTATATACACACGTAGAGAGAGATATATAGAGAAAGTCGAGCTATAATCGCATAGGGATGAACGAGAGAAAGGAAGAAGAGGGTGCGCCATTGCCTCTTCAAGTTCATCCTCAATTAAGCCGGCAAATAGCGCAGTCGTCGTCCTCCTCATCCTCCTTCTCATTCCCCGGGGACGATAGTAAAGACGTGGTCCTACCGGGGCGCGAGCGACTATAAAACTGAATAAGCCCATGGCTGAAGCTGCAGCGCGAGACGAGAGGTGCAGCAGGGGATTCGAGAGAGAGAGAGAGAGAGAGAGAGAGAGTAAGAGAGGAAAAAAGTAAAAAAGTGAGAGATAAAAGGGGAAGGACGGAGGAAAATGCACTTTTTGACCGAGCCACCTTTCTCTCTGTTCTATATATATATATATGTGTGTGTGAGAATGGGGCTGGAGAAAAGCATGTGCTAAGGAAGGTATTGGACATGATGGGTGATGTATGACGTGTGCATGTGGTGCGCACTAGCTGTGTAGGGCCATTACATGACTGCGCCGAAGATGAATATGGTGAAAAATTGTGAGCTTTTGAGCGCGAGTACACGCGAGATATATATAGGAAAGTTTATATACATATAGACTTTCCTCGCCATTCATTCTTCCAATATAATGTGTATAACACGCCTCATCGTCTAATGCGCATCTTGTCGATGTTACGCGCCGATGCCTTGAGCGACGCCATAGCAGCCATTAAGTATATATATATATATATCTGATTGGCTGAGCAGATGTTTTACTGTTCTTTCTAAACCGTCGATTCTCTCATCCGAATTGCGACAGGGTTGCTTTCTTTATCAACGACCAGCGACGTTATAAAGATGCAGCGATCGGTCATCAACTCAGTCTCGCGTTAAACCGTCTCTCACGACTTTACAGCCTACATCATCGCCTATACTAAAATTCAAGCTCTCGGGATAATATGAAAAAAAAAAAAAAAAAAAAGAGCGTTCTGCGAACAAACGATGCATCGCAAATTTCCTCCTCTTTAATATCCCCCTACCCCTCGTTCATCGAAGAACGGGGGAGATCGTCTTATTTCAGGTCGAACGATAACGAAAAAGAAACGACGCCTCGACGCGGCGCGCCCAGCTGCAGGATGAAAAAGTGGAAGCAGCAGCAGCGAAGACCGGATGCTGCCGAGAGTCGAACCCGTAAAAGAGATCGACGTTAAGGAAGGAAGAGAGCGAGAGGGTGGTGGTAGCGGCGGGGGGGGGCAGAAAAAGCGGAGAATAAAATTCGCAAGGCTCAGAGAGAGAGAGAGAGAGAGAGAGAGAAGATAAGAAAGGGGCAGAGGGACAGCAACAAAACGGTAAACTCAATTCTATTCAAGTTCAATATAAGCAGAGAAAGCGAGTCGGAGAGAGGTCGTGCAGCGGAAAGAAAAAGACACACTCTCTCTGTCTCTGTCTCTCGCCTCGGCCTCTCTGAATCTCGCATTACGCGCGTCGCCGTGCCTTCGCTCCGTGCATTACTCCATATACGCCCATACATATATGTATACACGTGAGCATATACATATACAGGAGAAAAACAGAGAGAAAGAGAGCGAGATCGGCGCAGTCGGCTTTCTTTCCTCGTCCCTCACCCCATCACCCCCGGTCACCCCCCTAAGTATATATATACATCCTTAAAACTCCCCGCTGCGCTGTTTCTTCTTCCGCCTCTCGCACACGTCTTGATTGAAAAGTTTCCGTCTCCCTCGGCTTCCCTTGCTGCTGCTACAGCTCCAGACGCGAGAGCGCGGGGGGCGCGAGTCTCGTGTGCACCGACGCTCTCTCTCTCTCTCTCTTTCTCCTCATCCTCTCTGCACACCAGCCGAGCGCTCGATAGCTTCTAGTAAGAAACAAGATAGTTTTTCCGCTATATGCTACATCCACTCTCTCTCCATCACTCGCTCCTTCTGCTGAGCACGAGGCTAGGGAGAGCAGTACCGAAGGATGAACTTTGCTCGCTCTTTTTCGCGGCTTTTAATATCTGCGAGAGATCTATCTGCCGATTATACCGCGGAAACTCAAGTGTATATAACAAATGGGTAATACATAGGATTTTTGGTTGTCATGCAGTACTTATCGAGCGCTTTTCCACTCTTGGGCGTATATAGAGGTGAAATACGCGGACTTTGTACGTTTTAGGATCGGGCCTATTCTTGTGCTACTAGTGTATCTTGAAGATATTCTATGTATGATGGTGTATAGTTGTTACGCAGTCGAGAACAAAAGGTATAAAATACCTCCATTGTCTCGATGTTATTATATTCGATATCTTTCTTTTTTAATCGAACAGCTGATGCGGAGCTATTCCCTAGTATAGAAATTGCTTATTTATCCCTAAAATTTTACCTAGATGCGAAACGATTTTTTGCACCGTTTACGTATTTTTTGTAATCTTGCATACAGTTGAATTTGATTAGTCAATGGATGAAATTGAATAGATGAGAGATAAAGTTGAAAAGCTTTGTTATATACCTATAAGTTTAGCCATGCGAAATACTTTAACGATCTCAATGTAGAATGTACTCTTCACACTCTGCAATAACTCATTTTAAAATCAAGGAATAATATCAACAATCATTTTCAAAGAATTTATAATTGAATCTAGGATTTAGTAGAGCTTGATAATAATATATTATATTTTTACCGATTAATCTAGTCTTTCATTAAGCGACTTTCAAATACTTTATAAGTACATTTTTTTTTCAAAAATTAATCTCCTCTGTTTTACTTAACTCTTTAAACCGCATTCACCATGCATAGCAAGATAAACTTAAATTATAATCGCCAAACTTTTTATTTGCGACAGAAACTGAATCTTTCATACGGAAATTTGTTGGCGCTGGTTAATTAACTTAAAGTCTTAAGCGAGCTCCAGTACAGGCGTTCGCAGATTCCAAAAAAGTTAATGGTGCTGCTGATGTATTCATTCAGACGCTCCAGATTGATGAGCGGTAAAAACTTTAGCTAAATTCGTACTAAACGTTTACAAAAATTAAGCACTAATTGGCTTATTTAAATTTTTCTTTGCAAAACGGGCCTAATTACAAAACAAATTCTTCTCCATTTCTCTTAAATTATAATTTATAATTTATTTACAATAAAGTAATATAACCATTCTTATTTTACTCCTGTGTACTTTTGAAATGAACGCCATTATTCCTATATTAATTTAGAAAAAAAGCAATGACAACTAATTCAGACCTATAGTAATTACCACATTTCGGTCTTATATTTATTACGTAAAAACTAATGAAACTGAGATATTAATTTAAAAAGCTTTTTTCGAAACTACCAAAATTACCAACTTTAATTATTATCGGGAACAAAAAAATTGTTCACTGCACACACCTATTCCGCAAAGAAATTAATGAAGTTTAACCTTTAATTAAATATATACTCTCTTATCTGCTTCAGAAGAACCCGCTAAACTTAACTGAATAAACTCGCCTAAGTTTTTACATTACAGTTACACGAGCATGTATCTGCGTGTATATAACAAGATAGAGAATGTTACAATAGCAGATTAACATCGTAACTGCAATTTGAGAAGACTGTACACATAAGAATTTCCGTTGCACAGCACAGCAGTAATGAAGAAGTTATCCGAGGCGAAGTGGAAACGATGTACCGCGCGCAGTGGTTGTCTATATATTTCTGTACGCCGGAGAGAAAGAGAGACAGAGAAGAAACAAAGGACGAACGTGTCTGAGGGTAGTTACTGTCTTGCCAGGCAATTGAGAAGTTTTCCACATCCAATTAGCCGAAAACACGTGAAAGAAGCAGTTCGCGTGCCGTCGACTCCTGAATCTTTCTTCCGCGAGGATTACGGTATCCCACGAGGAGAAATTGCCTCGTAGATCGTGTACAGTCGATAAAATGCTTAGCCGTTTCGCGTGTCATAATATGCGCGCCATGCCAAGATCAATTGTATATGAACATAATGTGCAGTGTGCGTGATTATATTGTATTATTTTCTTACGTCTCGGCTCGAGATTAAAACAATAATGAAATCATAAATTTAAAACTGATTCATAACACGTGATATCGCAAAACAAATGAAAATATTGCTGTATAATAGGTACGGGAAGGAAAAGCTTGGACAGTCCAGAACTCGTATAAGTTGATACCCGAGCCAAAGGCAATATATATATATATATATATATATAGTACATAATTCAAGAGGCAAATTGCCTTTGGCTCGGGTATCAACTTATGCGAGTTCTGGACTGTCCAAGCTTTTCCTTCCCGTACCTATTATACAGCAATATTTTCATATACAGCAAAAATTTTTTCCCGTATCAGTACCGAAGATGTACATTTCTTTCCCAAACGCCGGGAGGGATCGACGCACTTTCACTCCAGGTACTCATATGAAAAAAAATAAAATATTTCAAAATATAGATATTTATATCATGTTCATAATAATAATTATTTACGTCGCATACCTGCACAAATAAATTAATTAACTTTAAGAATGAATACCACGATATTTAAAAAGATGTTTTCTTTGACGAAATCCACTTTGAACAGCTGAAAATTTACCCTTCCTAGGTAGATGCTTCGCCTACGACAAAAAAGAAAGGTGGGTAGATCCAGTTTTCCCTTGTCATTGTCACCCGCGTCGTGTCTCAATATATTTCGGATCGATGTACCACCCGTATATATATATATATATAAAAGCACTTAATAAGCAGGGGAATGCCTTCGGCGTTAAAAGGGGAGACACACGACGAGGTTATTTCGCATTTTCTTCGCTATTTTACGACGATGTCTTTCGGATTACCCAAGAGCACGAAACAAAACCAAAGCCCGCCCCCTCGGCTACGCACCTGAGACACCGCGGATCAGTTTTAGATACCGTGGAGTCATTGTGCACATAACGCAAAGCGATGGGAAGAGATCTGATTGAATGAAACTTAATCTGGGAAAGAATAGTTTCCAAAATGAAACAGTGTTTCTTCGTCAGGCACACATATAAGTCTACCTATATTACGCAAATATTGAGATTTCATCGATATTAATTTCTAAAATTTCGAAATTGTAATAAAGCTATTGATATCCACGAGCCTATTTTTACCTTTCCTTGTGTGAAGTGGGGTTCTTTAAAACCTATGCAGGAGGAATTTCTGAGTACGGAAACATTAAAAGAATCGAAAAACCGCTGCCAGTTCATTGGCACTTATTAGCTTCCTCTAACTTAATGTTTCGTTCTAATATACGTTTATTATATAATTTATAAATAAATTAAATAATTTACGATTGAAAAATATTTAAAAAATTATATAAGAAATTTAGAAATTTTTTTTTTAATTTCACAATTATTATTAAAATTTAAAATATATTTTTAAATTTTATATTAGTCTTCTACATTCAAAAATAATAATAAAACCCACCAGACAGTACTTACCAGCAAAAATATAAAAAACTTTGGTTCTAACATAACCTAAAATTTTTAAACAAATTTCATTCGCCAAATATTTAAAAATTATAATTCAATAAATTATATTTTGAAAGTATTTAAAATACAAATAAAATGAGATATTAAATATCAAATTCCACCAAATCATTATTGAAACAAAATATTTTTAAATAATTTTAAAAATCAAAAAAATTTATATAAAATGTATATAAAAAATATACAGTTCTCAAGAAACAAAAATGCTATTTATATATAAAATTTTGAAAAGATTTGAGCAGTTTTACACCCGTTATCCAATCTGATAGAAAGCCGATTTTTATCAAAATATTGTTAAAAAATATAAAATAATAATGCCTAAACATTTAACAGTTTCATGCTAACAATAATCTACAAAATTTAGTAAAATTTCATAATGATTAATAAAGAAATTCTAAAGTTATAACTATAGTTTCAAAATATGACATTTTTCGAAATCACAAAAGAACGACGCAAGCAATTTAAAAAAATAGTACATCAAATTGTAGGTAATTTAATTCTCTTTTAAACGCATATTATAAGTTTATTAAACATTAAACTTTCCTTAACAAAAAAATTTAAAAACTAAAAATCAAAAAGTAGTTTTCTGAAATAAATCAAACGAGAATTAATGAATCTTAAAAAATTTACAGCCGTCATGCGACAAAAAAGCCGAATAATACAAATATTTATACTTTGAAATCGGTACATGCGTTCTCAAGATATAGAGGTATACATACATACACACACACATACACACAGTCATGAAAAAAAATTTCTCAAAATTACTCAATTATTGTTCCAAAATTCTTAAAAAATGTTGTTAAGCATTTTTGGAAAAAAAAAATTTTTCTCCCCGATACAAAGCTTCCTCTCTAAGGAAGCAAAAAAATTAAATAAACCAAAATCCCAGGTATGTATTCAAAATCCATTATTCTTTAGTGCACTTTAGCTATATTGTAGAAACTACCTATGTATATTTAATTATTCAAATATATTATGATGAATCGCCTGCCACAATGCGTTTATAAGTAGAATCAGGTCAGGCTCAAATCAGACGAATCCCTATGAGTGATATCAACGAAGCTTTAATTGTAGTTTTATTGTGTTCAGTCGGCGATTCAATGCAGATTGACTTTGTCAGATTTTAAACAATTTCAATTGCATAAACTTCGTTAATCATCGCAAGCGGTTATATAGTAATAGTAATTAGTAATAGGTAGTCCGACATTTTTACAACGTATCAATTGAAAGAACTATTTTGATCACACTTAATTTGGTGAAAATAATATTTCCTCAAATATTATTTTTTTTATTTAAACAAGTATTGCTTAATCAAGTATTTAATATTAGATGTTAAATATATATTTTAATTTTTTTCTGTATAACATTTTATTTTGTTTACATAATCAAGTACGTATATATCGAGTGTATAATATCGACTAAAAGTAAAAGCAGTAGCAAGGAGCAAGTCAAGGGTAACCCCTCAGATGTCTCTGAAGCTATCTTCCCGGTCGTCGTCGTCTGCTATATGATCTGTGTGCAGTATGTGTGTTGATTTTCTTCGCTCTTGCCTTCGCATGTAGTCGTATATAGAACACAACAATTGATTTGACATATAATTTGTAAATAAACAAAACGTAAGCTACTTATTATACATGTTCCTTTTTCTTTTAACAATATATTAGAACTTTTAATATTAAGAATATTGTTTTCTACATTTAAAATCTGATCCTAATAAGGAATAAAAATTATTGATTTTATGTAGATAAAAAAAAACTTTGATTTATGCCTGCTTTTTAATTTTTCTCACACAATATTATTTTAAATTCGTGACTATTTTTTAGTGATATATTTTGAACATTGTAAGGTAAAAAAGCACAAGTAGTCAACCACTTTTAGTGTTTAACCAAAGTTTCTTTTACAATTTAAGATGACAAACATTCATACTGATATGTTTGCAGATGACAATAGTGAAGTAAACATTCTATAAGTATAAGTAAATTTCTATACTTTTTTGTGTCTAATATTTAGATTGAAATACATACAAGGTTTATGTTTAATTTAATTTTCTATTAAATATTGTTTTACAAGTAGTTGTTAACTTCTTCTGTATGGTTGATTACTGGTGTGCTGACTCTATATATTAACTTGAGGATAATTAACATTAAGAATAAATTTTCAACCATTAAATAAAGTGGAATTAAAACTCCAAAATTAAGAAGATTTTATATACTGCAGATAAGTCTTTCAAAATGCAATTTCTTCAACCCTGTCGACACTAAAGGCTATTCTAACTTGGCTTGCCTTTACCGATTCCATCGATATGCTATTAACAATATTCTACATGGTAGCTACGTGGGTGCAATCATGGAGGTTATCCTCTTTAAGGGCAAGACTCCAGTCAATTCTACAAGGACCAGATGCCAAAAGACCTTCATTAATGCTTTACACAGATGCTAAAATATCAATTAATGATGATAAAAATGGTAATGACGATAAAGATGATAAAGATGGTAATCATTTATTATTGAAATAGGTTTTAAATTTCAAAAAAGTTTTATTTATCTCAACATCATAACACTATTTCATTTTTTTAGATAAAGGTAGTAAGGATGAAGATTTTAATAATAGCAAGCAAGAGAATCATAGAGAGTCGTATAAAAGCATGCTGAGCTCACATTTCTGCAATAATAACAACCTTGCAAAGCTGGGAGATCTTCTTTGGTATCAAGGAGATAAACGGCTGTGTACTATATACCCTCAAGTAAGTATAATTAGCCAAAGCAAAAATAATGTAAAAGGCAGTTAAAATATTTTTAATGATAATATTTTAAATTGTGGTGTAATTTAACAATGAACCATTATATTTAAATAAACTAGATAAAAACATTATTTTTTTTTTCAGCAAAAAATTGATGTTACTGACTGGATATTATATCCCTGTGGAAAAACTGTATTCCCATTATTTACACACAACAATGCACAGACATCTTTACAACAAAATGAAAAAATGCATGTGCTTATTGAAGCAGACTTTAAAAACTATATTCCACTTGCTTCTTCGAAAGCTACAAAGGTAATAAAATGTTTTTGTAACTACAATTACCAATTACTTTAAAGTGTGTAGTTTGTATTACAATTCGTTTTCTTAATTATCTTTAATAAATACAAGCATATAATAAAATACTTAACTATTTACATTATTATTACAGCTTGAAGATTACGGTTTAATAGTAACATGGACATCAGATGATATTTTAGGTGTAATACTAGAAACAGACTTAGAAAACATTACGAAATTTTCTGCTACATTTATGCAAGGACAGTGCTTCATCAATGATGGCTTACCTGTGACCCGTATTGAATGTAAATAATCATTTAAATTTATTTAAATTTACTTCCTGTCTATGGCGAATAAACCTTCATTCTTATATTTTATTTTATTGTAGCTGTTTCGGTTTCCGGTAAGCCCTGTGTTTGTAACTACAAGGGCTTTAACTTAGGAGAAAGTAAAAGTGAGTATCTTTAATCTTTAAAGTATAAACTAAGAAAAAAATTTTTAATGTATTCTTTGTTATTTAATGCATAAAATTTGCAGAGTTAATTGATCGTTCACAATGGCGTACATACAGGCAGAAGTTAAAATTAGTTGGTGATACTGCAAGATTAGTATCAAAACAACAAGAACCCATTGAGGTAGACAAAATTCCGGGTCTGGTTATATCACCTGGAAGTAAACCAATTACGTTACAAATGCCAACCATTTTAGAGATTAGAATTCCAAATGATATGTCAGGTAAAACTAGAGTTAATTATCATATACGAATAAATTTCTTGAAAAACTCTTTAATTTTGTATACTGTAATTTTGTAAATTACATAAATTGCAAATAACTTTCTTCCACAGATGACAATCTAGCAAATTTGTCAGTTCCATCAACCCCTCCGCCAACTCCAGCTTCAGCAGGTGCCATAATTAATGGAACAGCGTCAAGGCTCTCTCAAGCTTTAACGAATTCAATGGAAATGAATCCTTCTTTGATGGATTCATCAGTAGGTTCAATATCTGATTTAAGTACTTCAAGATCTCAAGAATTTATCTTACAAGAAAACTCCCAAGTAAATTTAAATGAATCGACGCCATTCCGTTCTTCTACATATTCTAAAAAATTCAATGATAAGGACACGAAGATGTGTAGTTTAGCATCTTCTAGGTCTTCGCTCTCTACCAGTGCTGTAAAGTATGTTCTGGATACATAATATTTTATTAAATAAATATTTTAGTTTAATCTATTTAAATAAACCTTATTTATTTAATTTTAAAATCGAAACCTTATGCCCTGCATAAGATACACTAAAGAAACAAATATTAAAAATATAATGAATAATGTTTAAATATCATCTAATATTGACAAAGATTAATTTGCGATTTAATAATTTATTGAAAACTTTTCAGCTACTCGCCATCAAAAAAGACTGACTTTGTTTCTAGTAAAAGTTCCAAACCACCAAATATTTTAATCTATGCAGACAGTGCGATCGCCAGCGAAAATGTTCGCAATGTACTCGATACAACTCTTAAAGAAAACAAGTATGATAAATTACTGTGAAAAATTATGAATATTATATTATTCAATATTATTCTTAGAAATATTTATTTGAATAAAACATATTTTTTAGGTACATAATTTATTCATTATCAGTAAAAGAGGCTCAAAATGATGTATGGATGGATCAAGCTACTCTAATGGTTGTATGTGGAAATGTTGGAAGTGATGTAGCATCACAAGTTGTTGAATATATAGTTCGAGGAGGAAAGGTCTTAGCTCTCTGTTCCGATATCTTAAAGACTCTTCTTCCAGCGTTTAAGACTGCCGAAGTTCGAGAAAACGAGCTCGTTCGTTTCTCTTACGGAAAATGGAAGCACGTTCGCATGATGCATCACGTTTTTTGCTATCAAGCATCACCTGTAAAAACAAAGTTTTCCCAGGATCTAGAAGAATCTAAGTAAAAAGTTTTTCATTACAACTATGATTTAATTCAATAATTAATGTTACTTCAAATAGAATCAAATTTTAAAAAATAATTTTACATACCTATTTTAAAAAATTATTCATTTATTTATTTTCATAAAAAGTACTTTATCCAAGCTTTATACAAAACTATTAATAATATTTACAGATCGGCAACACCACCGACACCGGTATCAGCCGAAATATCCGACCGAGCAGGAAAATCGCATACATTTAACGTAAAGGTTCTTGGTTCTGAAGAAACGTGGCATACACCTAGCATCCTTTTAGCCGATCTTCCCGCAACTGGCGGCAAGGCTGTGTTCTCACAAATTCATCTAGAGGCCGATCCCTCGCAATATGAATTTGAAGAAAGCAAGTTCTCAGCGCTCAAACAGAGTAATGTCACACGATTGGAAATATTTAGCGATCTTCTCTGCACTCATTTGGGCGTTGAAGTTACCACGAAGCCAAAGATTCCACCGACTTATAGTTCCGGGTTTTTTCTGGGGAGACATGAGGTATTATAGTTTTTTTTATCACATTAAGAAATATTACTTATGTCGACTGTACTCTACTATAAACTGACAAAGATTTTTCTATTGGTCTTACAGTCTAATCAATATTACTGATTGCCCATTAATATTGATTAGACTGTAAGACCAATAGAAAAATCTTTGTCAGTTTTTTTATCACAAACTAATGTTTAGTTTTCTTCGAACCAGGAAAAATATTTTCCATAGTAACGTGTAAAATTTCTTTTTAACCTGCTAGCGGATGCATGGTAGTCAATATTTTTTATCAATTACGAGTCCTATATAGATTTATATGAAAAATAAAACATTTTAAGACTTATTACATGAAATTTAAAAGACACGACGTGCACGCTAGCGAGTTAAGTGATTGATTGTATCAAGGATAGAAGTACATAGTCATTATTTTGAATGAAACAATCTACGAGCCCTTCGAATGATTAAAGTTACAAAAAGTTTAGTAAACCTCAATCAATCGATCAATATTTAATACTAATTTTTAATACACTTTTTCCTGGAATCTTTCGTTATTTCGTCAATTATGTGGTGAATGCAGTTTTTGTAAAGAAATGTGTGTATGTATAAAAAAAACGATTCAAACCAAAATTTCACTTATCCACAGATTAACGGAGATGCTATATGACACACTACACTCATTAACATTCTTTTACCGAAAGAATCACGCAAACTTTATCACAGCGCGTTGCATGACAGTTCCCACACGACTTATATTTATAATGCGCATTATATTCGTACAGTTGAAATTGGAAATGCTGAAGAGATTGAAGAGTCAAATGCAACCCGACGATATATTGAAAGCGGCAAAATTAGATATACAGTTTTGCGGCTCAACCACCAACGTAAAACCCGCGACCTCGACGTTTCTACCCGTTATGGTGCACAGATGTCCCGAAAACTTTTCGACTGTAGACTATTTCGAGGTATTATTTTCATTTTCTAGGCTGAAAGTATTAAAATTGTTTACAACACTGTCTACTATTATGTATAATACTGTTTGATCTATAAGTCAGCATATTTCGCACTTGTATCGAACGATATTTTTTATATTTATATTTTTTGTTATACTGAAGGCGTAAAAGCGATTTTTTAAATTTGCAGAATGCATAAAATCGCATTTTACGCACATGACATAAAAAAATCTACAATTCTAAGAAGATATTTATTAACTATGATAGAAATTATTGCAAATTTTTAACTAAATTATCTGAGTAATCAATTATACAAGCGAGATACATAATGAAAAGCACTTTCTAATTTATGGACACGATCACTTTTCACACAGAATCTAAGTACGGAAGCAATTGGCCGGTTAGTGATTTATGCGGATGTAATGACGTCTTCTATGGACGTCGTGAACGGTTTATCATTGCACCATGGCCTGGCAGTTATTCCATATCGGCAAACTAAAGGTCTAGGTAAACATAAATATCAATCCGTTTATTCCAGCTGCTTATTTAAATTATAACATTTAATTATCTTAAACAATAGTATATTACAGACCAAGAGAAGTAAAATAAGAATAGTCTCAGATCGGACTCAGAAGGCGAGTTTTTTTACTTATTTACTTCCCATGGTGTATATATACTATTTTTCTAACTAGCGAAGCCGAAATTACCACTGTCTCAAACCGGCTCCGGTCGGGAAAGTGGTACTTTCGGGCCGTTAGACTGAAAATAATTATTCTACTTTGCACACTTTTTAACTGCATATAAAATATAATTTCTCATATATACTTGTTTTGAAGGGCGAGGTAAAAATCTATGGTTAAGTCCAGAAGGCTGTTCTATGTTTACTTTGCAATTACACATTCCATTAAAATCTATACTTGGAGAGCGAATATCCCTTATTCAACACTTAACAACAGTAGCTATCGTCTCAGCTATAACGTCCATTCCAGGATACGAGGTACTTTACCTAACTTTGCATACACAATTACCTAAGTCAAATTTAACTGACTTGATATCTACTGCACCTGCATGAGTATGTAGGCAATTAAATGGTTACATGTACATCAACTATGTTAACTATGTTAGAAGTTTCAAATGATTAAAGAATTACTTCAGTCTTAAACATTTTAAATCATGAATTAAAAGGCGTGTAACAATTTAAAATTTTCTTTTTAAATAGGATATAGATCTCAGAATAAAGTGGCCTAATGACATCTACACGAGCAATGGTTCTAAACTCGGCGGTCTCATTGTAACTACATTCATGCAATCGTCTACTGCTATTTGTAACATCGGTAAATATTCAATAATGTTGAATATTGGTTTTGCTGCGTTCAAAAATGAAACATAGAACTAAAAATAAGCATGCATATTTTTCAGGGACTGGAATCAATCTTTCAAATAGTACGCCAACAACTTGCATTAATGATTTAATCTCAAAGTACAATGAAAGATCTTCAAAGAAACTTAAAAAACTGACGTCCGAACGATTATTAGCTTTGGTTTTCAGTGAAATGGAAAACTTACTAAATACTGTACAAAATGGCAATTTCGATCACCTTTATAAACTATACTACAGATACTGGATGCATACGTAAATTTTTAATTTTCTATTTACTTTATTAAATTGTTTAAAGATTTAATTATACTTTATAAATAGCTTTAAAAACTAAAAATTACTAAAAATTGCTAACTAAATGTACTATGAGAAATTGGATAAAATTTTAATTTTCATGACGAAAATAATACTTTTAGAGACGCTGAGATTACAATTATACAACCAGATGGTTCTTCACAAGAGGTGCAGATTTTGGGGATCGATACCTACGGATTTTTGGAAGTCAAAGGAAAAAGAGGAAACACATTTTCGGTTCATCCTGATGGAAATAGTTTCGATATTCTAAATGGACTGATAGCTCCAAAGTGTTGAAAAAGATTAGGATCAAGAAAATCTAGTATGAATACTAGGTAGTCATCACGTATGTTATGGAAAGTCGCATTTTGCAAAATCGATTAGCTAGATATTTTCTACTACAACGTTGTAAAGAAAATAAAAGACAACTAATGTTTTCTTCAGCTTCTACCTAAATGATTTAAGAATAGATTATTTCTTTGTCGATGTATTGAGTGTCCTAAATTTTTCGAAACTCCATAACTTCCAACCATAAAGTCGTATAAGTATTGTCTTCCTAAACCTAAAAATGTGTTGTTCAAAATGATTATGTACTTGAATATTAAAATTTGGTCCAAATCTATATATATAAAAATATCGATGTTTTATGATGCATAAGTGACCTGATGAAAATCAACAAAAATTTACAAATAACGTAATACATACGATATATCAAAATTTACTATCAAATGCTGCCTACTCGATATCCATACAAATTATTCTATGTAAATGTGACTTACAGAAATGTTATCAGAAAAATGAATATTATTATAAAATATTTAAAAATTTATGAGATGTGAACTAGCTATTGTTATCTTTGCTGAAATATATCTTTTTTTCTTATAAAATTTTTACGCATTTCTTATTCCATTTAAAATAGAAATTATTTCAAGAAATAATTTATCTATATCCAACAAAATCAATTGATACAAACTAATAAAATATTTCTAAATAAATTATTAACTCAAGGTTATAAAATATTGAATAATACCCAGAAATGTTGTGCTTTAATATATTTTGTCAAGATCTTTTTTATACAGACATCAGGTGTCGAAAGCAAGGAGCATACGACCCATGAACATTAACTCACGCAATAACGTGTTTTTTCAGTTTTTTTTTAATCTTCAGAACAAACTTTTTTACAATTTACTTTCAGATTGCACTTCTCGAAAATCCTTAAATCATTAACTGAAAGTCTTATTTGAGTTGACAATAATGGTTGCCTAATAAACACTGCTGTTTACATACAATAATCCATAACAATTGGAAATTCTGAATAGCGATCGATCAGCGAAAGGTACGAACGACAGATTAGCATTATAACATTTATACAGTATATTTCCGCATGATTTATAATGCACACGAAAAAAATTTTTTTCTCAAATAATATACAATGATAACACGCGTAAAATAGAGACGCACTACAGTTTTCGTTACTCTTTAAATACAATTTTTTATTATTTTATTTTATAACTGTTAAACTTAATCAATCAATTAAAAATAAAAGAATTTTTTATTTAATACACTAATATTTCAGATTTTAAATATTAATTAATAATTCTGGAAACATACTTGGTACGTCTGTCTTTAGATAAATTTATTATATAATTTTTTTCTCAATACTTTAATTACATTTAGAATAGAATGAGAAAATCGATTTAATCGATCCTTGATTAATCGAGTATGCTTCCTTATTATATTAATAAATGAATGTTGTAATGAAAACTAATACTTTGTATGTATATTGATTTTAGGTATTGACAAGCATTACGCTAAAAAATCGAATAACAAAAACCATATATAAAGTTCCATTTAAAATAAAAAAATATTCAACTTATGAAAAATTTAAGTACTCGATTTTACACATTGTAATCCACTTTTATGACCATTTTATAATAATGCAGATAAATGATTACAAAGCGTTAATTTCACTTTTCGGCGTAACGGAACTGCGCATCTCAAGCGTGATACAACGAGAGAAAAGTATATAATCGTCGGGAGATTCGGGTCTCAAGCATTTGACAAAGATCTTAAATTAATTGTCTTGTGCGGGCATGAATACTGTATAAAGTAGAATTTTTTTCTTTATTTTCTACAATTCATCGATTACTAGTTACATTGGTCCTTTAAGGATGATGCGCCGTTTGCATGGCCACCAAAAATGTCGTTCACTCGCAACGTTCCAACTTGCCTGCATAGTTTTTCTTCGAAAAACTACAGGTTTCGTGGTTCTCATTATTTTCTCTCTTTTTCTGTCTTTTCCCCCTCAAGGAAATAAGGTTCAGATACACAATATTATACTAGGGCTGCTAATCTGTACATAGTCACAAACGACAAAGGTACTGTACTGTTTTTTTATCTATATAAGGTAAGCCTGTAGTGATCTTTCTGAATACATATTTAGAGTAATCATTCCATGATTTTTATAATAATGAGCGAATTTTTCAGTTAATGATTGATTTTAGTTATTTGTAGAATAAACAAAATTCTGCAATACTTTAATAATATCTGTAATTATTAAAAATATATTTCTTTAATTTACTTCATAAATTTGTTAAGTTATCCTAATTTATTTTAAATCTTTATTACTAGATAATAAATAATTGAAAAAATTTTTCATATATTTTTAAGTTACAGATTTTTTAATTCTACAAACAATAAAAATCGAAAAATTAAAAAATTTCTCCGTATTATAAACAATCATTTAAACTATTCAAAAAAACCAACGTACGCTTACCATGATTTGAATTCCAACGCAAGATTATCTTTCTCTCTCTTTCTCTCTCTCTCTCTCTCCCTTTCTTTTTCTACAAATGTTGGATTTATCATTATGTCAGGTATCATGGATAAGAGCATGACAAGGATGCGAGCAACTGAACGGCACATGCCTACACAAAACGAAGATGCGATAGTTTACGTTTACATTATTTGCACTTTCGCGGTCATTATATTTAAAGTAAAGATTAAATTATAAATGAAAAATCAATTGCAGTCTTTTATAAAGTCTTTTAATAAGTCTTAAATTATAAATCGTTGAACCGGCCTTAAAGTAATCAAACTTATTTATAATAGTAAAAGAAAACAGAATCGACATGCTTATATGGATGTGTGGATGAAAATTTGAAGTACTTAGAATAAACGTTTGAAAGTGCGTAGACTTTTCTTTCGTTTTTGTTCGTTAAAAGTTCAGTAATCTATTAGTTATTTTTTTTATTTCCAATTGGATACCATCGGGCCAGTTTTTGAATAGTTACTACTAAAGTAGACGTTTTTTAAAACTACACTATAATTTAGTGCTTTATATGATACCATATTAATAAGATCATAAATAACAATCGTCTTCTCACCGAATGACTGCAATATATATATAACGCTATAAGGCTATTAATAATGTTACTATGTTTTTCATCTAGGCTCAACGTGTGTAGGCCTCTTTATACAATAGAGACGCGCACGCAGTCACCTTCGATTTGAGGTTCTAGCCAAAACTTATGACAATAGAACTGACGCAAGGAAACGATCTGCTATTACGTTGTTTTGCCATTTTTTATAGTGCGTTTTATACATCAACAGTTATAAGCCAAAAGGGTGTGGGAAATGCAAATCTATGCTTAATTACCCATGTAAATCTAAGGACTGATAATATTTGATATTTTCTTATTAATATTAACGAACATTCAATAAAAGTTAGAACACTTTGATATGATTAAATAATTTCAAACGAATTCGCATCACTTATGTATAAATAGAACATTGGTTATCAGCCAAAACTGTATTTGTGCAATTAGGTTTTTATAATTAGAAGAGAACTTTAAAAAATTCGCATTCAAAGATCTTTTCATATTATTAAGTTGTCAAACGTTTTTATAAGTTTTTGCTACAAAATGGCAGTAAAATCCAGTAAAATGTAAAAAATATATATAAAAACTGGATTGAAAATATTAAATCAAATTTGTATAATTTGAACACATGTATAATTATTATGAATTTTTCATATCTCCGGCACCCTTTAAGCCTTTAACTATTAGAAAACACATATGTGTGTGTATATATATATACACACATATGTGTTTTTTATATGTTTAATATTATACAAATATAAACGATGGTGCCTGTACGTTACACTTTCGCTTTCGTTTAACCCTTATACTTGCATATAACTGTTAATTTTTTAATATCATTGTACACCGTCTCACTGCGTCTTTTGGCAGCATAAAAACTATTTTTTTTTATCTCTTTTAATTTTTGTTGACCCTTTAAAAGCAGAATTCAATTGAAAAAGTTATAAGTAGAATATTGATCTAAAGAATGATTTAATAGTTTTTAACAATTTACATAACTTAATATTAATAAAGAGCTGTATTTATTATGAGAAACAAATTTAGAAAATCGTTAAATAGTTTAAATTATTATAATTTTCAATAAATTTTTGTAAAAAACTTGTATGTGTGATAAACTTCTAAATGAAAAAGTTAAGTGAAAAGGAAAATAGTTTAGTAGTGTTTATGAAGTAATGTAGTAATTTATGCATTCTAATGATAAAAAGTTTATATTCAACATTTTTCAGTAGTGATAAAGATATTCTTTCAACTGAACTCCACTCTTAAGTGGAATATTGAGCTATTTTAGATCTTGCACAAAAATTCTGCAACTAGTATGCAGGAAATTTTTTTATAATATATATATTTATAAATTCATGGAAGATATTAAGTGACTAATTATGGTCAACAAAATTCATCATTGTACAATAAATAGATCGATATATATTGTAAATAAAAATAAAAATAAATCACTAGCCGAAAATTTAAAGAAAAAATTATTCTATTTAGGATAGACATAAGATCGATGTATTGGAGATTAATCTAAACAACGTCTAAAACAAAGTTTTGCAATAAAAAATCATTTAATAAATTGGAAAAATCATTTGTTCTGCAAAAATCGCAACGCGGAAAGACCACTGGGCTATTACCAATAGTATATCAGCAAATTTCTATATACGATTATCGTTGTATCAGTAAATGCCTCATACACACATACACACACACACACACACACACACACACAC
>UELV01097523.1:0-15565 GCA_900490015.1 Megastigmus stigmatizans | reverse complement strand
GTTATAATTTCTTAGAAATATCAAAAATTAATTTGTGTGTATTTATTTTCCGTTTATTTAATAAACATTTTCAATAAAAATTATTTTTATCAATAATTACCATTTTTAGTAAAATAAATATGTATGAAATGGATTCCGCGGTAATACCACCGCAGTATTTGGAAATTCCACGGTATTACCACCGCAGTAATTGCAACTTCCACAGTAGTACCACCACGGTAATATCCACACGACCGCAGTAATGTAGGCAAATTAATATTTTTTTCAATGCTTTATTTTATTTTGAATTACATCGTTATCGACATTGAACAATTTTTTTTAAGCTCTTTAATACTTATACTTTCGAAGAGAAAAAAAACGTGTACTCATATTCTTATAAATCAAATTAATATTACAAGTTGAAGTTGCCTTCTTTAAAAAACCGCAGTAATACCCACATTTACCCTAGTTATTTCTAAGCTAAAAATGTTAATTTCAACAAAATAATCTGTGGGTCCTCACGCCTTCCCGCGAATCTAGCTGGTCTTCATTAGGGATGTTCAAATTTCGTATTTTCGCGCGTAAAGTCTAAGGTAGCTTTACAATGCATCGTGATATAGTACCAACTTATGAGCCAATCAGAGTTCAGTGTTCACTCTTCTATTATTGGGCATTTACAAATTCCATTTCGAGTGAATACATCCGAATAGAAGAGTGTCCATTCACCATTGGCTAAAAATTAGTTCAAACTATTCTGAGCATCAAATATCCCTATAGATTACAAACAATTCCAGGGACTGTAGCATTTTAGGGGTGTTTCCTTTCCCTCCGATCGATGTGGATTCGACTGCAACATTTGAGTTTACAAACGTGAACTCGCGTACTTACTTAAACACATACCTTATCACCGCGTCGACTGCAGACTGCAGTCGAAGCAAGATGTCACGGTATTGAAGTGAATTTTTTTTCTGCCGTGCCGAGTCACAAATAGAACCTTTGGCCATGGATATCCACCACGTAATGCCAAATAAGGTAAATACATTATGTTCAATTAAACGTATTCATTTTTTAGGAATAAAAGTATTTTTTTGATATCTTCAAGGATTCTATTAACCTTAAACTAACATGAATATTTTCTAATTATAATAATGCTGTGTCAAGTAATTGAAGTTTTCCTTGTTGTAAAATAGATTATGTATTCTACTTATTAACTTTTTCTGGTTGATTTTCCTATTGACAATTTTTATTATTTGTTTTATTTCAGAGTGACGAGGAGCTCACACCTGAAGAAAGGTGGAGGTAAGATCTTAGTTCCTATGCATTATAAGTTTCATGAACTAATTATCTGCATTATTCGTTTAATATTAATTATTCATTATGCAATATAAACATTGAATTGTTTAAGGGTGGAGCATATAAAAATGCATGAACAACATCGGGGACATGAATCTATGCACATGGAAATGATGCTGATTCTTATAGTTACAGTCATTATTAGTGAAATTATTCTAATTACATGGAAACAGAGGCATTACAAGTCTTATCAGGTTGGTAAAAAAGTTACTTGTATAGAAAATTTTAGCAGTTTAGATATTAAATTTTTGGATCTTTAAATGCTGCATGATCCAGCGTATAAAGATATATTGTGTGGGACCAAAAAAATTGAATTATTCAGAACAAAAACGCAGTTAAATTAACAATACCTCAAATTAATTCTGTTTCCTATTTTATAACACAGTTTTATTTGTTTTTTATAGCTTATAACACTGATAGGTATGTGGATAATTCCATTAGGCATGTGTATTAAAAATTTGTGGTGGAGATTTATATTTTTATGGCTGGTATTTTCTTGTATTACTGGATTAATAGTAAGAAAGACTGTACAGAGACCAATGCAAGGCACGACGCCCAGGTTGATTAAATTTTTATTTAATTATTTATAATAAAAATTTTATATACTGGATTAATATGATTATTGATTTTATGTTACAGATTGGTGTATAAGTGGTTTTACTTTATTTACAAACTTAGTTATTTCTTGGGAATAATTGGTTACTTTATTATGCTAGCTACATTCTTTGGTCTGAATCTTGTTTTTGATGTCAAACCCCAAGTGTGGATGGATTGCGGGTTATTGTGTGTATTTTATGGTCTATACTTTGGAGTCTTAGGTAGAGATGTAGCAGAAATATGTGCGGATAAGATGGCTGCGCACATTGGAGTAAGGATAATCAAAAACATTAACTATACCTATTTCTACATTTTATAAATTTTGAGAATATTATGGATTTATCAATTATTACAAAAGTATATAGTATTTCTTCAATTAATTAAGTTTCTTATAAAGAGTAGTAAAAGGTTATCATTAATAAATTTTTATATTTTAAATATTTTTTTAATAATTTTACAGTATTACAATCCTGGAAGTATGCCAACAAGAACTTTAGATCCCAATGTGTGTGCAGTGTGTGGAAACAAATTGTTGGTTTCTGAGCATGAGGAGGGTGTTCTTGAAAATACATATAAACTTAGTTGTAATCACGTTTTTCACGAATTTTGTATTCGAGGATGGTGCATTGTTGGAAAGAAACAAATTTGTCCCTATTGCAAGGAGAAAGTAGATTTGAAGAAAATGTTCCATAATCCGTATCCTTTTTCTATACAATTTTTTAATAACTAATGAAGTTACATGTTAATATTGCATTATTTTTAAAAATCAATTATCATCTATTAAGTATTACAACCTTAATAATATTTTAAGATGGGAGAAACCTCATGTTCTCTATGGGCAACTTCTTGATTGGTTACGGTGGCTTGTTGCTTGGCAACCAGTTATTTTGTTCCTAGTTCAAGGCATCACTTGGAGCCTCGGACTTGAGTAAGTAAAAGCAGTAGTGACTTAAATTGAGCCATGAAGGAAGCTTTTATGGTAAAAAAATCAGCGTTCCAAAATTATTCATACTGCAAGTTTTTTTAATGAATTAAAGACAAAAGTAATTATATAATGAATTTAAAAGACGAAGGTGTAAGGGTCGATAAAAAGATGAAATCTTCACCATGTGTTCTTTCACTTTGTAAATAAGACTTATCACTTTCGTCATAGTAGAATAAGCTTTGTATGAATTATACAAACAATAGTCAGTGAATTGCATTATCAATTAAATTCTTTTTTTTTTTGTATAATGTTCATGTACAAAAGCTTGTTTTTTGTGATATTTTATTTATTCCGGTGAAAGGCGCAAGTTCTATTCTGTATTACTATTAATGAATTTCAAGTCTTACAACGATAGAGAACTATAGATATTTTGATGACATTCCTATAGGCAGGAACTAAGAGTTTTTCATACAGAAAGAACAAGATTATGTAGATTATGTTAACCCGGAAGTGCCATTGATGTCTGATATTCTTCCACTTCATATCATTTTTACTCTGTTTGCAAGGTTTACATATAATTAAATAGTGTTTTATAAAATGCTGTGTAGTTTTACATACAACAGACATTTTAAACAGTTACAATATGTAGGAAAAATAGCAAATAAACTGTCTATTGTACTTTTAAATATTATTCGAATAAAATTGAACAAAGGAACAAAAAATCTTTTACATATGAATAAGCAGTGACTGCATAAGTATGCTGACATTTGCACAGCTAAAAATGAAATATAAGTTAACTGCTAGAGATAAAAAATTGTACGTAAAGTTACATCTCGTATATATTTTCTAATATTTTTCAGTAGTTTTTAGTCGAATATCGAGAAAATCATTCAATTTCATAAAAAGAAAATTTTGAAAAATGAATTTTAAAATGTTATGTATACAGCGTACCTTACTAAATAGTATTTTTATGAAAAATTCATACCACTAAGTATACGTTACAAGAAAATTTTTTTTTTCTAAAACTTCCGAAAAATCCACCCTTAAATTACATATTATAATCACATTGCACGAAGTAATTAAATAATACAACTATTCAATCCATGAACTGTGCACTATTTATTTAATAATCAATTTATTTGAAAGATATTTTTCTTTTACAAAAATATTTAGATAGAATTAGGTAGTACTCAATTAACAAGGGTTTTATTTGACGAATAGTATCACTGTCTTGAAGTAGCACGGGAAATTTTATGATCTCTCTTTTCAGTTGTCTCTGTCTTCCTCATTAATTTAATTATGCTGCGATTTTTCAGGTCGTCCTAGCTTCTTACAAGAATATTCAATAATCCACTTTTATTTTGATTCATTGACGGAATCAATTTTTCCACTTCACTTCCATATTACTTGTGATTAAATTTTAATAAACCTATTGATTGGCTTGTTAAAAATCGCTGCTCTTCATTTTCACAAATCATATCGAGTACCTATTTCGGAAAAAGAGCTTGTTGAAATGTCTGCTCATTTCCTATATTAGTCATTTTTGGTTTTTGGTAGTCGCACTTAACAGAATAGAATAACGAATCTGCGAAGTAACGAGTACATTCTCAAACACACAAAGGTTTTAAACTTGTGTGTCGTGTACGTGAGGCTATCGTGGTTAGCCCAAGCAAAGGACAGCAATACTGCATGTATACACAACACAAGCTTAAGCGCTTTGTTTCTGTGAGATGCCCTCAAACATCGAATATTAACATGTCATCACTGAAATCATCTTCACGGACATTTGATATAAAGCGATGAATTTTTCCGTATCCCAGAAAATTGTCAGTTGCGACTAATTCGTCCGGCATCAGGTCATCGAGTAGGGGAGTTCATACATTGATTGATCGTCGCTTCCACTCTTCTCTAGGTGGTACGCGGAGCCATGTAACACTCGTATACGTTGTGCGTGAATTGATAATAGGTCCGAAAGTTCCGCAAGTATCGTCATCTGCCATCATAGGAACCTCCATTTCTAGAAGGTTAACTTGCGAGTCGCTCATGATTAGAATTTCTAAGCTAGTCACCATGATATGTATTCGATCACTGGACCAGAAAAAGTATTTACTCTTTTTATGAATTTTCATAGGTGGAAAGTACGATATTATCTGTAGGTTTGGCTTTCTTTTGACTTTCAAGGATTTTCAGCAACTGCATTAAATTATTTCTTTAGCCTTATATTGTCATTTCTAACTCCGGAGATTGTGGTAAGAAATATTAATCTTTGCGATCAGATCAGATTTTGAACAATAGGTATTTATTCTCTTAATTTTAAGAACGTTCTCCGACTTTAGCTAGTTTTTTTTTAATTTGCTTACAAAATCATTTTGATGTGTTTTATCGATTGATGAAAAGATTAGTATATGTTGCGGTATTAAAACTCAAGATATTTAACGCCGAAGTTATGAATTTTAACATGGGAAGCTTATGCCTCGCATGTATTGAAGACACATTTTAATAAAAGTCAATAATAGCTATAATGTTTTAAAAAACTAGTATGCTATACTAGAATCAAAAAGAAATAAATACGCAAAAAAAAATGATCCGAGCTTGCGGTACTAGCTTCAAAGGTACTGCAATTTAAAGATATGATATAATGTTACGAATATAACTATATTGTGGTACAGTCTGTACAAAAGTATATGTTGCACATGGTTTTTTTTTATATTTATATGATCTTTGCACTGTATATTTATATTTTAGTATTTTGTGGTACAAAATTAATAAATTTTATTAATAACGATACAATTTGATGATGACCTTTAAAAAGAAATAAACTTTTTAATTATACGAGCCGGAGAACGTCCTTAATTAATGAAATTTCACTTCTACGCCAATGCAAACAAGGCGTTCACTGCCCGAAAATTAGTGTATAATCATTATTATAGAAGTTCTAAACAGTGCCCTAGTTTTCACTATTTTAAATTAAGAGAGTAAGTACATTTTAATTTAATTAGCCATTATTATTTTATTTGTTTCGATTTTACTTGCCATCTAGCTAGCAAAATTTTGATTTTGATTTTAATTCATATACTGCTTTAATCAAGCAGAAAATGTAAACGTATTAAAACATACAGTATTTATATTTTTAATTAAAAAATAGTATTCTTCATTTTCGGAAAGTGTAAAAAAGAGACTCGAATTTGAACATATTTTTAAGCCTCAATAACCTCAAAAGATTTTCTTATTATTCAATATGTAAAGATATGAATGCGCATTTAAGGGTTAAAATATCTGCATGAAAAAAAAAATATATAAAAAGATATTCGAAATACATAAAAAAGAAGTTTTGATTGTTTTTACATCAACAATATTAATGTTATAATCATGCAAAGTGAACATTTCTAATAGGATAAATTTTAACTGAACATTTTAGAGACCTTAGAGCTTAACCTTTAAAGGACTGCGATGGCTATTGTATAGTTCTGTGCACGATAGAGCCATAAAATGATAAATTACCTATAAGAAATAATACTTTGCTGCTTTAACGTCCATATGACCCAATAGCCAACAATGACAATGATTTATTGATGTGCATAGAAATATTATATTTTAATTATAGACGTTTCCTAGTAGAAACCTTAATTTTAACTTTAACTTTAATATGATATGGCGTGTCTTAAAAAAAGTCTTAGAAGAATGAAATATTTCAGACAGAATAAACTAAAAAAAAAAGTTCTAAATACCTATAACAAATTATTTTTACACCGCTTGATAATGGGATTGTTCGATTATCGTATCTAACCGGTAAGAAGTAAGAGGGTGAGATAATTTAGCTGAATATAATACGAAAGATAGTATATCACGCATCAAATAAAGATAAGACTTGATATGAGATCTTCGGTCATTTAATTGAAAAACGCTGAACCCTGGCAGATAATTAATTAGTTAGCTTACCTCATCTCTTCTTCACTCACCGGTTAGATTCTTTACTTACCGATACCATGCGAAATATATTTACTGCTGCTTACTTGTTCTGGTTTGCTTAGGCTCACTAAGAAATAGTTATTTTTATCTATAGATTGAAATAACTTAACTACGAAGATCTATTCGCTATATGAAATTTTAGCCGAAATCTTGTTAATCAAACATGAGAAATCCTTCGAAGCGTCAAAATTTAAATTGTTAACATTGGCCGTTCCGACTAAGTATCTGTTTGCTACAAGTAATGATAAAGATTAACAACAACTCTGGAAACTTTCTATAACATATTTCTAGTTTCTGTACGTGCACAAATTTTCTTGGTAAAATATCGGTCCTCTAAAGGTTATTGATTTTCTCCATTTACTAAATAATATTGTTGAGTCTACTATGCAAGTGTCTATAAAAGAGTAATCGAAATAAATCAAACAAATCAAAACAATCTATTGAAGAAAAGTTGATATCAAAATAATTTTAAATTTTCGCGTGAAAACAATAAAATTATTATTCACAATTTCCATCCTCATTTTCAAAAATCTGAAATGACTGCAGTAAAAGTTCAACAGTGTATCGATGTAAAAGGAAAATATTCCCTACTAGCGCTTTGATAAAACGAAAATTTATAAGTAGAGCTGAAAAGATAGTTTATGAAAAAATATTTGTTTTGTCAAAATGCTAACTTATGCAGTATATGTAAAAAATATGCGCAATATATTACCGAAATCGCCAAGCACATTTTTCACATTCTAATATACATGTAATGAACGATTAGTGTATGTGAATGCATTTGTGTATGCATGTTTTTGTGTGGGGATGCAATATGGTATACGTGTGCGTGAAAATCAACTACATATTATACTTTGAGATAACCGCCAAGAATATATATATATGTATAAAATATATATGTATATATAATGCAATTTGATCATTTTTTGTAAATATTAATGAATGAAAACACGTTGTTAATATGCTACGATTGTCACGTGGCTGGAGTTCTATTTGTTGAAAAATCATCGAACGCAAGGAAAATCCCGAAGACTTTATTATGTGCAGAAAAGAAAAGCAAAAGATCTTGTAAAGCGAATAAAAAACGAATGTGTTATTCTCGAACAATTAATTGCGTTCTGAATACCTCAAATCCCTATAGTTGTATATGCTATTCAATTTAAAAACTTACCTTTATTGTACACCTTTGAATTTCTTTTGTAGAAATGAGTAAAATATGTTGATAAATAATAATTTCGGGAAAGAAAATTACTAACTTAAATGAGAAATCTCTACGAGTAACTTAACATCTAGTAATACATATATTTATAGAAAGTAGGAATAGATTTATTATTGCTCGTAAATTTATTATAGTTTTTTTAAACCTTTTTATAGGTCATTTGAAGCATATTGAAAATGTATTTGTATTTAGATTTTTTTACTTCATATTTAAAATCAAATTTTTAATATATCACATTCAATTACATATATAATAAAAATATATAAGAATGTATAATTGCAAATTCGAAGTTAATATTTTTCTTACATCACAATACACGAGTGAATCTAATTTTATTGTGCAGTTTTACTTTATTTAATAATCATTATTTTCTGATCTTATACTATTTTTTATTTTGTTTTGTAATTTAATTGTAAATGCATTTATATTCTATCTATCTACTCCAATCCTCTTCATTTTTCAACCAATGTTATATAGATGAAAAACTAATGAAAAAAAAAATTATAAAAGCTATAACTAAATTATTAGACTTAACTAGATTTACTATACAGTAGATAATTCATTATTTAGTTTGTACACGTATATATAATTTTATGTACTATATATTTTGTTTTTTGCTGATGCTATTTGAATGTGTAAACATATCTTAAGAAATTTTTAATTCTTGTTTCACAAATAGCACATTTGTAATAACTTACTCAAATTGTTTTTGAGAGTAAAAAAATTTTTTTTCAACGTTGTTGCAGAATAGAGGAGTCGACAGTGCAGAGAGACCTGCATACAAGCAGTGAAAAGGCTGTAATAGCGTAAAATAAAACTATTTTTTGATCAGAAGTTCCACGAAGATCTGCAAGACTTATAATATAGGTAACAATGTTACCAGGTTCTATAAGTGTATTTTGAAAAATATTGTGTATACAACCTTATAGAAATAATTGAGGCATAAAAAGGAACGGAAAACACAAAGTATAATAATTGTCAACGAGATCACAAAATAACTAGACGCACTTAGTTTTGCATTCATTTTTATAACCAATTTATTATTGATTCTTTATTAATTTATAATGCGCTTTTCATGTTTTTTCTCAATTTATTCTATATTATAGAAAAAACAATTTTCATCACAGGTGCACAATCACCTTCGCATCTGTAGGCATAATAGCATTCCAAAGCGTCGGAACTTTTGTGAATTATTGACTTTTTTAAAAGTTAAGTCTTTATTTCTTTTTGGGTAATTTTGGAAATTCATGTGCGTTCCGACGATGAGGTATTTTCCAAAATAATTTTCTTCTCTTGGGGGAAAGGTGTTTATAAACATGCAGCAGGATTGCATAAGGATTTTTCAGACGGTTCACGATTTGAGAGGATAAACCTACTTTCCGCCAATATTATTTATAAATTTATTTATTAATATATCTCTACTGTACAATGCCCAAAAACAATTATTTATATATAAGTTCTGTTTAACAATTTCAATCAAAATCTAATATTTTAACGTTATAAAGTATGAAATATATAAAAAGTTGAAGGAATTCTATACTGTAATTTTTGTAGCATATAAGTAAGAATATGATTCAATCTTGAAAAATCATGAAGCTGAAAGTTGTTGGTTTCACTGAACGCTATATTATAAAAATAAATAGAGAGTACGAAAACTTTTAAGAATTTTTCTTAGTTTTATTGTATAGAAAAAGTGAACGATAATAATTGAATAATAATTTCTTTCCTAAACCTCAAAATTGTTAAGTTTACAGATATTATAGCAAATAAGTTTGTTTCCGACATGATCGATCGGCGAAAAGTGGGTTATAAGGATGGGCTAAGGGCAGACATTCACAAACACAGGGAACTTTTATAGATATATTTATTGATTACTTAGCGTGTAAGAGTATAGAATATATGTATACCTTACTTGTTAAATATTACATGGTAATATATATATGTATATATATATATATATTCATATATTCATATTTATACCGACGCATTAGTCATTAAAATAAACCTGCCGTGTGTTTACACGTGTTTCTTGTGTGTTTTTACTGTGTAACTTTGCGCAGAACGCTGTGGAATCTTTCATTTTTTATTTACAAATTCGTGAGGATATCATTATTATTATATTTACAGATCTCACGAGTGATTTTTTTGTTCATTTCATGATGATTCTTGTGATTCATTTAAATAAATCTCTCGAACACTTCGAGAAACAAAAAACGCTACGGAACGAGTATCGAGTTTCTTTTTATAAATTATAATCTTTAATCGATCTACGTATCGAGTACAAAAAACTTCGCAGCAGATTGATTATTAATTCATTTCTTCGAGTATTACATCGATGAGTGACTTTTACAAAATGCAGAGACAGTTCACTTATTATCACCTCGTACACTCGTTCATGTGTAAATGTATATCCGATTGGCCGGCAACGTTGCGCGTCAACGGAATAAAATATAAATTTAATTATACATTTAATTATGTACAGAAGTCGACGTTCTCGGTCATCCCTTATTAATTAGTTTCACCTCAACATCGTTCAAAGTAATTCGCTGCGAATGTTACCGTTAACACAACTGCATGTATATATATTAATTTTTTTTTAATATTCCTTCGCTTTCGCACGCACTTCTTTTCTACCACACTATCACGCTTGCATTCTGTTATACATACACAAACGACTTTCGGCTTCACTCTTACAGTTTGTTCTTTTATTTATTCATTTCGCACGTAGTTTCGAGATACTAATTAATTATACGATAGTTACAAAGTATTGCTTTTTCGTAGTCGCGTTACGCAAAAGTGGCATTGCAATTATTTCTTTACGTGAAAAAAAAAATTGAAATTGCCACCCTCGGAACGGCGCGAAATCAAGGAAAATTCGAACGAGCACATACGACATAAAACTTCCGCTACCCAAGATGACACGAGAACTTGACTCTATTGAGAAATTGTAACAAAAAAATTCTATAACATTGCAAAACAATTAAACTTTAACAAATAATAAGCATTTTATAACCAATATTTGATTTCGTGGTGTTAAAAAATTGATCAAAATAATATTTGTATTACAAATAATTTTCAAGTTCTCGATTTGTATAAATATGTCAATGAGGACTAAACAATGTATTTAGCGATAAGCATTTTTTAAATATACGTTTACTTTTTCGAGTATAAGACTAATTTCATCTGTGTTTTCATTTTTTATTATTATTTTACTGTTTCTTTTTCTCTCTCCCTTGTTTTTGACGCGAAGTCAAGAATAAATCTTCGCGCCTCCGGCCAGTGAACTGCACGGATTTCAATATTTTTAAGTATAGAGCAGCGGATTTCTACATTTGAACCAAAATTTTATTGTAGCAGAGCATCTTCATCTACTGGCGGAGAAAAGAATGTAGTACAGAGAGTCAACTTTTTGCCGCTCAACGGAAAAACGGATTTCATCTACTGCAGAAACTTGAAAATAAAAAAGGAAAAAAAAACAAAAGTTCATATTTAATAATTCGAAGTCATTTATAGTAAAACGTAAAGTTACCGCCTTAAGTAATTTTATTTTCAATATAGTTTTATACGCAAGTTAACGATTACGTATACGTTATATATTCTTTAAAAAAAAAAAGAAAATATTACAAAAAATTCATTTTAACAACTCATCTATCGAATGAGTTTCAAGAACGAAAACTGGAATGCTAATAAAAACAAGAAACGAAAACAAAACGGAGCAGCGTAAAGTACGAGGATTTGAATTTCGCGTACAAGAATTACACGACAGCCATACACGTGTTTTTCGGGGATATGTACAGCAATACATTGTTTCTCTTTGTTTGTAGTAAATATCGCGTTTACGCTCTACCAAAAACTCTTCTCTTCCTTTTTTGCTCACTTACTCGTTCGCGACTATTTAAATATTTTAAACGTACGCTGCAGTTATGATTATGTATCATTAGCTCATTGTACACCTACGTGGAACACAACGTGGTGGAGCGACGTGGCTCGCACGTTGGCTCGCGTTTTTTAATTATTTTTTAATTATTTTTTCACTTTCTATGGGTTTTTTTCAGTTTTGACGCGCTCACACGCGTGATCTCTAAAGTTTTACTCACTATAAACATCGACCTTCCCGTTTTTTTTTTTTTATAATTTTACTAGCTTCTTTTTCTCACGCTTATTAAGTTCCGCTAGTTTCGTTTAAGATTTTACGTTTTTGTTTTGGGTTGTTGGGACATGAGGAAAACGGACTCATTACTGTCGAATTCAATGTGGCTCCATATTTAATAAATGCTTACAATATTCAAATTTTATTTATGTAAAAACCGACGATTCTGAACTTGAGTTTAAAATTTTATTGAGCATTTAAAAAGTTTATTTAGCGATGTATAAAAAAGGGGATAAAATTATTGTTTTAATAGATGTTTTACCGTTTTTTAAATGGGAGCTTCATTGTTTCGCGTGAAACGAGTCCACGCATACAGACACACGAGAACGTTCATTGGCGATTCAAAAAATAATTCGTATTTTCGATATCTTTTTTAGTAGAAAGATAGGCTGGGGCATTTTTATACGATCATAAATTTATAATAATAATATACTTTATATTGTTATTATTATTATTATTATTATTAATAATATAATTATTACTTGTTACGCATTTTACTTAAATATTAAGTTTATTATTTTCCCTTTGGACATTGTTTTTTTTCTCGATTAAACATTTTCCTAACAAACATTCAATTTGCTCTCCGTTTCATCGACTCTAATAGCTTTTCGTTTCCCCATTATTCATCGTCAAATTATTTAAATGACTTTCTTAAAGTTTCATTATCGCTTATTACATTGAGTTTTCTTTTTATTATTATTATTTACAAATTATTCTTCCTGCAATTCTCGAATTTTCCTTGCGCTTTCACTTGTTGTTTATTACCTACATGGTAAATGCATATTTTTCCTCTATGAATATATATGTGGCGTCAATTTTTCTTCCATTCGCATTTTTATAAGAAAAAAATTCTAGTAAAGACAAGAAAGAAATGCAACGAAAGATGAGAAGAATAATTAACGCCACCTTTATGTCTGTGTTCATTTTGTGTTATCCTGCGTGTTTCATGTGACTGTTCGTGTAGTTTCCGTGTTTTACATATAAAAAAGCGTTGATCGACAGTTTCACTCGAGTCTTATCATTATAAATTATTTCATACAGTAAATATCTACATGTACAATATTAATTGATTAGCCGTATTTACAAAATTGCCTTATATAACGCTTCCATTCTTTAATTAAATCGTTCGCTACAAGTTTCCACTTACTTTCTCCTTTTCATTTTGCCCTTAACTCTTTCATCGTACCCCAACGTGTTTTTAAAAATATTTGTTTTCTGTCTATTTTGACTCTGCCTCCGTGTCTTTCTTTCATTCTTGCTCAGAGTAAAAGCCACCTTCTCATCATCAAATGGACGAATATCCCCTCGCCGATTACGCGTATGTGTGTGTTTGTGTCTTAGACCCTGTTATTAGTTTGCGGAAAAGAAAAATGTTAGGCCACTGTACGTCTCGCTTCCAATCATCGTCGCATTTTATTTTCAAAGGCAAAAATGAAATCTCTGCTCGATAAAAAAAAAGAAAAAAAAAAGAAAAAAAAGGACAACGAACGAAATAAAATCAGAAACCGTTCAAAGTGGCGTCATCAACACACCTTCTCCGCTCTTATCAAATAAAACAAATAAGTTCGTTAACAATTTTTTCCGCCCGTCTCATCCATCCTTCGACTAGCTTTAATTTCTCGCGTACGCTACGATCCCTTTCGGTATTTTCCTTATCGATTTTTAAATAAAAAGCATGGCACCTGTCCTTTAAGAAAAAAAAAATCGAGCCGAGTTCAGCTTTGAAAGGTGACAAATCATAGTGTCCAAAATTTCGATAAAATTTATCATCGCTCTCATCACCTTCGAAGCGCTCACTCGAGCTCGTTAAAAGAAAAAAATTTAAAAAATAAGTAAAGAAAAACTAACAAGCCAAAAAGGAACGCATTGACGCACTACGAAAATAAATCATTTACCACTTCGAACTCCCTTAAAACTCATAATAATCCTCCTCTAGTCACGAGTCGTGCCTGTATACCCTCGTTCTCCTGTTATTGCCGCTCTTCCTCCTCTTTCGTTTCGAGTCCCTGTTGAACATGACGTTGCCGGGATCGTCCGCCAGTTGCGGATATCTGTGCACACTGTGAATATCGACGCCCTCGTAACCCTCAACGATGCCACGACTGATGAGCTCGTCCTTTTCTTCTTTGGTCCAGTCACCCCTGCCCTGGAAACCAGTGGCCACCAGCTGTTTCTCGATCTCCCAGGCTCGCTCGACCGCGCGTTTATGTGCGTGTTTCAGGATTCTGTGCCTCTCCTGCTCGGGATCAGCACCGTATCTTATGACCACAGCCGCGTCGGCACTGTGCAGTCTGAGCTCCTTGTAAGTTCCACTTCCGTGCTCTGTGGTCTCGTGAGTCGAGACGTTGAACATACTGCCGAGCCGTCTGAGCTCGTCCATGTCGTCGCGTATCTTGAGCGCGTTATCCTTGACGAAGTAGAACACGTCCTGGTCGTGGACACTAAAGTGCAGCGGCAGGAAGTACGAATTGTTGATCACCGACGTCATCACATCCTGCACAACACTGTTTACACCGTCCACGACGCTAACCAGCGCTCGGCCACCGATTCGAGATACCAAAATACCCTCTCCGAAGACAGCTCGCCTGTGGGCTACTCTTGGTAACAAGTTTCTGGTCTTTGGCTCGAGTTTCAGCAGGGGCTTGGGAACGAATCCGAGATCCGAGAATTTCTCGTGCACTCGGTTAACGATGCACTGCAGTCCACTCATTACTCCGAAATCTGGTGTCAGTTGGGGCGAGGTTATGGTGGCGGTTGGTTGGTAGACCATTTGCTTGGTGTACTCGGATCCAAGCATTGCGTTGATATCGTAGCCGTAGAGCTTGAGCCAGCTGGGTAAGTCCGTCATGTACTCGACGTTTTGTTTAAGGTTGATCGGATCGTTGTTGCGGAATCGGTAGATGAAGATGTCGGTTGGGGTTGTCAACTCATTGGCCATCTGTTCCCACGCCGGAGTCATCCATTGACCCACGGTTGGATCATACAAACGTTTGTTCAGGTAGATGAGTTTGGTGTTGGGATCGAAGAGTCCACCGTGGAAATCGATCGGCAGATAGAAGTCGGGGTTCGTGTCTTTGATAATTTTGCCGAAGGGCGTGCGCCTCATTTCTTTGTAAAGATTGCCATTGGTATCGAACAGAGCCAGTGGTGAACCATTTTGATCTGTGGCTACGTAGAATCTCTGCTCCGAGGTCTCGACCGCCATCAAAAAGTCTCTCGAGTCGTACAAAAATCTGAAAGTCCTCTGAGTCTTGGGGAAATGCAAGTGGGTGATCAAATCTGGAGTCTTTGGATTAGCGTAGAAGAATTGCGTGACGTTGTCTCTGTCGTCGTTCCACGCCACCAATCTGCCCCTATCATCATAGTAGTACCA
>UELV01097522.1:0-20223 GCA_900490015.1 Megastigmus stigmatizans | reverse complement strand
GGTTAAAAATATTTTAGAATCATGAAAAAAATTTTCCCTTGATATTTGAACATCAATTGCACTTTTTGCAGTATTTTGAATTATTGTCATTACATTTTCCTTATAAAAAAAATTCATAAAGTTGAAAATTTCCAAATTTTTTAACTTTGTTTCGTGAAAAAAACGCGATATTTTTTTGCAGGAGTATTTTAACAAAAAATCGGTATCAAGATTCGAAAGAACAGGTCAAAAAATGTGGGATATGATCTTTTTAAAGTTTTTTCAAACCTTTTTTTAGTTGAAAAAAAACCTTGAAAAAGATGTTGAAAATTCGGGGTCTTGGTCGTTAATGGGTTAATTTAACAAAATGAATTACTACAAAATTTTGGACAAAAGTAACATAAGAAACTATTTATCGAAAATATTTTTTTTACATTTTAAATAGGTATATTAATAAAAATTTTCTTCGATTCATTAGGATCGAGAAAGAGAAGTGTAATAAAATATTTAATAATTTTTTTGCCTAGCGGGCCGAAAGTAGCGCATTCTCTCCCGGGGCCGGTTTGAGACAGTGGCACTTTCATCCTCGCTAGGAAAAAAAAAGTATACACTATAGGTACTAGGGAGGAAACTTGGACAACCCAGACCTGGTGTTTGCCACCTCGTCTTGGTGCTCGTCTTCGACTCGGGTGTCATTTACCCGAGGTCTGGGCCGTCCAAGTTTTTTCCTCCCTATAGTGGCGTAATATACTATATCTGAGTCTCTTTTTAACATTGTTTCAGAGCAACTGATAAGATTTTAAAAATAATAAAAACTACTTTTTTGAATTTGCAAATTTATTTCCTTGATTTGTTAACCTCTTGTTTATTGTTAATTTACAATTTAGTAGTTTTCATAAAACGTAAAATAAAAGATTAATAGGTATAAAACATCATGGAAAGCATAAATTAAACATAATTTATAAATAAAAGTAATTAAAAATAGTATATATCTTTCAAAGAAAAGCCTGATCATAAAATATATAATTATTATAGTTAAAATGTTGTAAATTTCTAGATTATTCAATCTATGTTTAGTTTATAAATACTAATAGTTATATAGGCAAGTATCTTTCTAAAATAAATATTCATTTATACATATAAAGTAGAATCGATTAGGTAAATATAGTTTTAATCATGTATTATAAGTGCTTATAATTTAACGTATGTAATAACCATAGCGAAACGTAGAATTAGTTCGAATGAGTTTGTAAATAAACAAACAGCTCAATAAATAGGTATAGTTAACTTCACTCAGCAGATATAATTTAACGTATTTAATAACCATCGTGAAACATAGAATTAGTTCATATGAATTTATAAATAAACAAACAGCTCAATAAATAGGTATAGTTAACTTCACTTAGCAAATATTATACTAAATAAAGATGAAAAAAAATGAAAATTATCTAAGCATTTTCTAAAAATAAAAATAAGTATAAATAATTTTTTTATTGGATTTCTGCGATTATTTTTCAATTGCATAATTTTACTCTGAATTTCGACTCAATATCGAAATCTCCATTTTATCCCTAATATCCTTACCTAGTTGAAATTATCGATATTGTGACAGCTGTTAACTGCACCGCTGCACGCCACAAGCTGCAATATCCTGCACAGAGTATAAGTAGTGCACTGTGAGAGTGTGGCTCTGTGGAGTGTCAAAGTTCAAAATTATCCCCTTACCCAGACGCCCCCACGGACGGGCTTGGTTGATGAGGTTAGGAGTCTCATCTCCATTTGGTGCCACCAATTTCACTCCCCTTTCTTCCATTTTTTCTCTCTTCAGTTCGACAAAGCTACAATCATGCGACAATTGACTTTTTTCTCCATCGCCTTTGTGGGCTTCCTATGCATTGTAGAGTTCATTACGAATTCATGGGCAGCGTCCGCGCACATACACACGCAGCACAGCAAGAGCAGCGGTAGCAGGGAAAGAACCGAAGATGGTGCATACAGTCCCCGGGATAGTAATCATTACGTCGGCGGAGAGCACCACCAGGAATTTGATCATGAGGCCATCCTTGGTGAGTGTCTATAAAATATTTATGCTTATTATTATAATTTTATTAGAGTAATCTTAGGAATTGTATATTGAATAAATTCAGGAAAATAATTTTTATTAATAGAAATAACATTTGTGTTCAATGATTACTTAATTTGATGTTCTTTAGAAAAAATATTGAAATATAATATGTATGCTCTTTGTTACTACTTTTTTAATTTTCTTTAATTACATAAATAATTGTATATTTTAAATTGCAGGAAGTGTTAAGGAAGCCGAAGAGTTTGATAAACTTCCAATTGATGAATCAAGGAGGAGATTACGTATTTTATTGACTAAAATGGATTTGAATGGTGATGAATATATTGAAAGAAATGAACTAAAAGCGTGGATCCTGAGATCTTTTAAGTGGGTATAGTTGACATAAGAAATTTTGTTATCCAAGATTATATAAATTATATTGATATTGATTTTTTTTTTTTATGAAAATAATCCAGCAAATTTTTCTTGTCTTAGAATGCTGTCAGATGAAGAATCAAAAGATAGATTAGAAGATGCTGATTCAGATGAAGATGGCAGAATTACTTGGCATGAAATTGTTCGAGATACTTATGGACCCGATCCACAAGACTTAACCTTTGATGACAGAATGGTTGAAAATGATAAAGCAACATTCATTGCTGCTGATTTTAACAAAGACGGATTTTTAGATACAGATGAATTCAAAGCTTACACTCACCCCGAAGAAACTCCAAGGATGTTGGATATTATTTTGAAGCAGGCATTTGTCGATTATGACAAGGACGCCGATAATTTTATAAGTTTTCAGGAATTTTTAGGAGAAAGGGCAGCAGGACAAGATAAAGAATGGCTACTTATTGAAAAAGACAAGTTTGATAATGTTTATGACAAAAATTCTGATGGTAAATTAGATATTACTGAAGTACACACTTGGCTTGTTCCCAGTAATGAGTAAGTACCGTTAAATTTTCGTTTTTCAACAAATTACATTTATTAAATCTTTATTTCATTGAAAATCTATTTATATTCTTTTGGAATTACAATTATTCATATATTTTTTAGAGAGATTGCAAATGATGAAGTTGATCATTTGTTTGCTGCATCAGATGATGACCATGATGATAGATTATCCTTTGATGAAATTTTGGAACATCATGATGTCTTTGTCGGCAGTGAAGCAACCGACTATGGTGACCATTTACAAGATATTGAACGCTTCCAAGATGAGCTCTGAGTTTCAATTATGGAACCTTCATTTTTAGCATTCTCCAGCTATTACGAAATTCCTTGCCAAAACACGTGTTTAAAAGCATTTTTAGTATTTTAATGTTCACAAGAAACTCCCTAAAGCTGTTTTTTTGTGCATAGAGTGCCAAAAACTTTATTTTTGCCATTGACAATCGTTTTTTACGATTAAAAACGCTTAGAAACTGCTTGTTTATAGCATTTAATTTTTACCAAAATCAAATTTGTATATACAAACTTTAACTGTCGATTATGCATACATAATTTAAATTAATAGAAAAATAAGTATGAACTTCTTTAATAATTTAAACTCAAGTAAATATCTTTACTTAATTTAACTATATAGAAACTATTGTATGCAAAGTATTTTTTCTTAGTATGTACATTCTTTAATATATTGAATCATAGTTTAAAGTTTTAAGTTACAAACTGAAACATTTACAGTCTCATTTAAAGTACAACGCCATTACGAACAAACCATTGTAAGTAATAATAAAATATTTTATTCAATGTAAAATAAACGTATTTTAATAATATATTTTCAAATACATAGATGTAAACAAATTCATATGTAAAAGATTTTCATCAACTATCATCTAACAATCTATTTTAGTTATAAAACACGACGATTTGTTACTCCAGAAAATGAATTTTTTAAATAATAAAGTACTTAAATAAAATTTATACACGCACAAGATTTTCAAATTAAATAGAATAAAATTTTTCAAAAAACCATATCCCTGTTTCAAAATTTCTTTATCATCAATGTATATATTATTGTATTAAGCATTTAAATTTGGCGGGAAAAAACCGGAAGTAGCCATTATATAAGGAAAAATGTTGATTGTTGAGATTCAGCAAGCAAGAACGCAATGGCCGATTACGATATACTTATGAGTGAATTCTAGAAAGTTTCATGTTTATTTACAACTGTTTTGCATTGAAGTTTTCACATCTTATAGAAAAACAAAGCTCATCCAATCATGTCCACAAAATCTTCAGTGGACTTAAGAGCAGAATTAGCAGAACTTGTAAAAAGAAAAGCTGAAATAGCTGTGAGTAGTAAAAATGTAAACATTCATAGAATTGAATGCATAGGTTTCAAATTGTATGCAAAACTGCAAATAAATCAATTAAAAATTAAAATTTAAGATTTAAATTTATTATTTTTCACATTTTATTCGTCTGCGACTGTGTTATGAGCGTAACAAAAACAAATAAATTTTGAGGTTATGATGTCCATAACCTCTATATGGCAAAATATTATTTCACTGCAAATTTTGATTATTTTACATTCCCTAATATTGTAGGAAACACTAGCAAACCTCGAAAGGCAAATATATGCTTTTGAAGGAAGTTATCTTGAAGATACACAACTGTACGGTAATATCATTAGAGGATGGGATAGGTATCTAGCAAGTAACAAAAATACGAACAGTAAAGCTGACAAACGAAATAGAAAGTTCAAAGAAGCTGAAAGGCTATTCTCAAAATCATCTATTACATCTAGCGCAGTAAGTAAATTAATTTTAAATTGAATGTCCCGAGTTATATTTTAAACACAAATAATCTTGAATTTAAAATTTATAGGCTGTTAGTGGAGTAGCAGAAAATGCACAGGAAAAAAGTAAGGATTTAAATGGATATTCGTAACTATCAAAACTCACAGTCGTAGTCAAAAATTAATTATTGACACTTTTTATTCTTTTGTATTCTTCTTTTCTTAGAATCGATTATATTGCACCTGCATTCTAGTATATTTTAGTTTATTTATGTAAGATGTTTAGTTTAATTTACTGATTGTTATTTGTATCATAAGTAGGCAGTGTAAAAATATTTGATTTTTTGTATTAAAATTCATTGGTTATTTTATTTTGTCTTCTCTTTTACTTTATTTTTTGATATACATATTTTGCTTACAAATTTATTTTAAGATCGTTAAATACGTCGAATGCTGGTGCTTACATGTCTATATCTTGTACATATAGTTCTAATACTATTTTTATCGTTAGAAAAAATATTTAGCTATTAAAGATGTGGTGGTAGTTTGTTCTTAGCACTTTTTTGGATGATAAATTGATGGAAGTAGATCGCAAACTAGCTATTTAAAAATGAAGTATTGGGATATTTGTAATTCATAGTTTTATTGTGTGTATATATTCAAAATCATTCAAAATCTTGAGGTATATTTTCCTTAATTTTTGTTATACTTTCTTCAATTTTAATTTCATCTTCATATGTAATAAATATTGTGTGGATAAATTTCATAACAAAACTATGAAATAAAGTTATTTATATAATGTGATTGAATTAAAATCAACTTTTAAAATTTCAATTTTGAATGATTTAAACTGTACGCATGCTATGAACAGACCAATAAATTTCATTGCACGTTTAAACCTTATCCGGTTCTGCTGTTTTCTTCTTGCTTGGTATCTGCGTTTGGCTATTAACAAGAGGTACCTGATTCTAGTTGATCGATACAGCGAGTCAGAATCACAAATTGGAAACAGTGGCAGTGAGGACAATTGCAACTTCAGTAACTCAAATGCAATCTCATCTAGCAATAGCAAAGAAGTCAGTGGTAAAAATCATACATCCGTTCAAGCTGGCTATGCTCAAAATAATGGTTCTCTTGGTAGTACGGACAGTAACGTTTCGTTTCCAATTCAGTCCAATGGTCCAATATCTAATGGAAACTTAGAGCATGCATCTACAGCAGTAAAAGATGGCCATAGCAATAGTAAAGATGTCAACAAAAGTAGGCCATCAAATAGTGCTAAAAAGAGTAGTAGTAAAAGATCGAGAAATAGGTAGGATCTGTAATTTTAGAATTTCTTTCATCCTAACTGTTCAATAATCCATCTTTCATCAACAAGCATTATAATCATACAATCTCACATGTGTTTTCCTTTTCTATAAAAATGACAAGGGTCCAAAATTTTTATGGTTTTGTATTAGTTTAAGTATAAGAGTAAAGATTCTTTATTTAAAGAGTTAATCCAGAATTTTCTTTTGGTAAATGATTTTGTACATTACTAGCATTCGTAATCAATGTTTTATATTATTATTTATTAAATTATTTTCTGTGAAATTTACAGAAAGATTTTTAAAGTTATCAAATTTGTAATCTCCAAACAAGTTACTAGTCTGCATCATTATGGTATAATATTTTACTCAATCTAGAAAACCTTAATTTTTTTTAAGAAATGTGCATACGTTATAAGTAGCCATTATGGATAAAACTAAAAATCACAGCATGATAAAAATAGTTGAATTAAAGTGTTTTAATTATAATATTGCAACATGTTCTATCAAATGGGAAAATTATTAGTAATAAATTTAATGAATGAAAATAAAATGAAATATGCAACTAATGTACAAAGATGAAATAAAAAATAAATATAGTTTACTTTTTATTTCATGCAATTTTTATGCTTAGGATTTTTAAATTTTAAATTATAAAATTGATTTTAATTTTAATTTCTTATAACTAAGATTTTATATTGACATTATTTTGGACCCTTATAAAAACCTAAGCGCAATAGTCTCGTAATATATTAAGAATAGATAGTATAGGTGACTAGATAGATTGTATAATAATAAAAACGTTTGATTTTATGAATTGCAAGACAAATTAATACGTTTTCAGTATTTTTTTTTTCTCAATTGGGAAAAATTAGAGTCAGTATAATCGAAGTATCTTCAAAACTATTCTTAGATAGACAAAAGTAAGTTTTACTTTTATCTTTTTTTATATTATTATTGTGACACATTGTTACAATCATCTATACTAATGATGAATGCAGTTATAATGTGATCTCGAATTCATATATTATGTAACATTTTAATTCTGCAGTTTTAAGACATCTACAATTGTGATCTAATTAAAATGTAATCTTCTGTTTTTACTCCATTATAAAATATTCATTGTATTTTGACTTTAGAGCATTCTCATTATTCTCAATTAAGTATAGGAAATCGAATACGGCATTTTTTTATTGAATTTATTGTGACTTGACTCAAACGTAAATAAAAGTACATTTAAAGAGTCGAGATTTACAAACGTTACGAAATAAAATTTTAATTCCATTGACAACAAATGTAAAATAATATTGTAATTTAGCGAAAAATATCTTTTCAACTAGCTAAATGAAATTACTTCATTGTAAACGTTAAGTTATAAAATATTTTGTAAGGAATTCATTTCTTTTTTATTTATGATTATTTCTATTAATACTATAGATGTGATACTTGTAATTATTATCATTGTACAAAACTGTTTTGTATGACTCATTTGTAGTCATAATCTGTATTGAAAAAAATTCAAATGGTACACTGAAATTAAAAATTTTGAACCTACAAATTAGTCGATGAGTGACGAAAATTTACGATATTTTTTATTCCAAACCATAATCAACAAACAAAAGATATTTAATGTTTACTTGAATTTAACATATACATCAAAAGTATTGAAATATTTTTTTAATGCTACAGTTTTATAGTTCCGTATTACTTATGATACATCTTACCACTATATAATAACTTTTTCACGTTGTAATTGTCTTTTCGACATTATACATAATTATTTAATTTTCTCATTGGGTTTTAACAAAAATTATATGTGAAAAAGAGCGTGTAAAATATACTTATATTAATTTTTCGAACGAGTGTCGAACATTATTTATTGAAACGAGTTCGACAAGCATGACTTCTTATGCCAGGGTATAAGCGTGCGTAAAGCGCTACTTATTCAAACTTTTATACTGGAGAGTGCATGAAGGAAGTCGAAGTGATCGTGAAGCTGTCCTACAAAATAGCACATTTCGATACTAGTCCTCCAATAAAGGGATTTTACCATCGCGTGAACAGTTGTGAAAAGGGCACACGAGACAAATCTCGCTCATGTATCGTAACGTATTTTATGATACAACACGTGAGAAACTTAATTTAACACACGATTAATTTTTCCTGCGTTCGATAAATCGAGCTTATCGCATGGAGTGTCATATAAACTCTTAGATTCGTGATTTTGATGGTAATTAAATGATTTTCAATAAGTTCGAAAATTAACTAGCGCATAAATTGTATAGTATTGTTATGTACAAAAATTAAAGAGAAATGTTTCTTTCTTCTTTCTCTCTTCAAAAGTAGTAATTGCAGGCTATTAAATTTAATTTAAATTCAAATTACGGTTGTTTTTCGAGTCACTTATTTATTGATGTTTATAACGACGTTTCGGCGATTACTTTATTCGTTGAATATTGATGAAAGATAACAAGACTTGAAAAAGACGGTAAAATAATCGCCGAAACGTCGTTATGACCATCAATAAATAAATGACTCGTAAAACAACCGTGATTTAAATTTAATTTGAATATACAAAGTAACGAGTGATACGAAGGATGGTTATTAAATTTAATAAATATAATGAATTTGCTATACATGAAAGCAAATCTTTTAATTATATTTTATTGCTCAAATACACATGTAGTTTTTTTTATTAATTTTTATATTAAAGACGCACATCACAAACATTAATTATATTTAGTAGGATACATGCGATTAACTTATGTAGAACAAGCATCGGTTTTAAATATTAAACAGAGATTACTGGCCACAACTTTGTACGGTACAATTAAAGCAGGCACTTATAAGTGCACACAATTATAGTTCAATCTTTCAGTTTTTAACAATCCTACTATAAGTAACAAAAAATAATCATTTTCTACCTCTTAAAAGAACATAAAAAAATTTCATTAAAAACTGAATAACAAAAAGTACACGACATCTCTTATATAGCCAAAATCAAATTTTGCTGCTCTTATACTTATAAGCACAACCTAAACTTAACAATAATGGCTGAAACCGCATCATGGTATGTCACAATTTCAGATGCACATCTAATTTCGCGGCCTGTGTCTCGCGCGTTTATAAAAGGGAAAAGGTAAGAAAGCCCGGGCGATCGCGGATTCCGCGGCGATTCTCGCAGGTTTGGTCTTGGTGACGACGGCATTGAATCCATGACGGTCGTCGGCCGTGTAGCTGACGGTGCGAATCGAGCCGTCCGACTCGACCACCGAATATTCGCCCCTGACGGTGTCACCGTCTCTCTCCTCCCAAGCTGCCTTAGAATCACCGGTATTACCATCCATCACGCCGTAGTTGTACGAGTACTTTGGATAAATCTGAAAGAGGATAGGTAGACAAAACGAGTTGAGTCGCAGTTCTGCTATTGGGACTGTTGGGACTGTTGTGTGTGTGTGTGAGAGAGAGAGAGAGAGAGAGAGAAGTACAACGGGGAAAGCGGCGAAAGTTGAATAGGGCATAACTCATGTGTATACAGTATATACGCCGCGAGAAGAAAACTTAATTGTTGTTTATGAGCGTATCATACTTCATATTGAATTCATATTAAAAAATGAGGGAAAAAAGTGGACCGAGGAATTATTATAAAATAGAAAAGTGCGTAGCGGTACTGCTTTAAAATGTACCGTATCGCACACTATATTTTTTATTACAGAGACTAGTAAGCTTTAATGGGCAAATTAGTCGTTATAATGAATAATAGCTATATATAATATTATAACTTTTGGCTCGTCTTCAAGATAATATTTTCTGAATAACGTATAGTTTTGTACTTACAATGACGTATAAAGACATTGAAAATGATACGTTAATTATTATGTGTAAAAAAAAATTCATTCACTAAAAATATCGAAATAAAATATGAAATAGAAAAGAAAAATAGAGTAGAAAGCAGTTTAAAGTAGAAATTTCGAAAATATATATTATTTATTTGATTAAAACTAGTATACCGAATACTCGTCGGCCTTATTAACAATCTCATGTTGCGTGGCATAAGATCTGGGCTTATTTATCGCTGATTCCACGTCGAAAACACTAGACGATCTTCGTGACGCAGGAACATAAGGTTCAGCATTTTCATAAATTAGTGCAGCAAATTCACTAGGTTTTGCATCAGGACTTGGCGCACACAATTCAACCGAGCCGCGGAAACTCTCAGGTAAAGTGTTCAAATCGCAGAGATCGATATTAACGCCGGTCGATGCTTCAAGTCCGTATCTGTGAATTTAATACAATATAATAACGATAAATAAAAGTTTAATTGGTTCTTAATTTTTGTAGGTACGTAAATTTTGTGATCATTCTTTAAATCTTTAGAAGTTATTAAATATAGGTTTAATTACATTAATAATAATTTAATAAGTCAAATATTAATAAGTTATATACTTACTGTGATACAACTTGATGTATGATAATAATATCGATAATTAGAATTAGAGATATCTGAAAAAAAGAATTAACACATATTATTTCAAAACTTATGTAGAATTCGAAACGTGGTTTCAAATTTTTTGTTTAAGTGAAAGTCTACATTATTTCTCGATTATAAAATCCAAATTTAACATATATTTATATTTTATCTATTACCTTTTCATTAATTTATACAATAACAATTTTTGCTTAATCATTTGAAAAATGGGAAGATTTTTGTTTATATCTTAAAATTAATGTGGAATTTTGAAGATCTTTTAGTCACGTATGATATTAAAATTCGTACCCGGCATCCCCGCAATTATAGTTGTTACGAAATAAGTCACTCATGTAGATTCGGTATTAATTTCTAGTAATCACAAATTGTGCGAGATTCTCACAATGAAGGAAAGCAATGAAGGAAAGCACAATTTATATGGAATGCGGAAAGCCTGATAAATTGCACATGTTAGAATGTTACACTTCGATATTGAAATAACTTCTCATGATATTTAAAATAGTCTGATATTTAATTAGAATTAAAAATAATATAATTTATTTACTTTTACTTTTTTATTTTTATCATAATATTATATATTATGCACTATTAAAAACATAAGTTAAAACAATTTATAAATACATAATTATTAATACATGTACCTACTCATCTTCTGAAAAATGTCAAATCATAATATTTCAATAATATAAAAAATAATCTTAAAATTATTGGTTTTTAAAATTATACCTTATAGGTAATCTGAAATAAATTTCAAACTTTCTTAATTCCTACTTTAATTTATAAAAAGAAGGATAACTTATTCTACATTTAAAACCGTGATTTATTATGTCACGATGAAGATCGAAAAAGTTTTATTAAATTTAAAATCTATGGTCATATAGGAAATTTTTGTTATATAAATTTATTAAAAAATATTAAAGTTCATTCTGCAAATATATTTTTAGCAAATACTTTTTAACGAAAACTAAATTTTAGAATAAATAGAATTCTTTTTTAATTTTTTTTAAAACATTCATAAATGTTTTTTATTTCTTAAAATAGTTATACGTATTTTGTTAGAAAATGCTTTATTCAAATTTATTTTTTAGCTATAAATGTGTTTATTCTCCGTCAATAATAATAATTTTGATTTAGTCAACTATTTTTAAAATTTTAATTATACAATGACGTCTTTTTTATGTTATAAGTATCTTACTAGTCCAATTTTGCGATAGATTACTTGCTTACGTTTAGTTTCAGCATCATGTTGAAAATGGAACGTCACTTAGTTTTTCACGATTTCTCCAGCTCCGAAGATCTCACAGACCGAGTTCAATATGCGACACTTGCGAGACGCGACGCTTCTTTATATACCGCGGACATTCACTTATACGCTTTTTTTTAGAGCTAGATGCTTCGTAAGAAGACTATTTACAGAAACATTAACATAATTTATTAGTGATCATAAGGAAATTGGAAACACATTCATATTAATTATTTATTTATTATCGCTTAATAATATAGTTTTTAATATATTTCTTAATTGTTACAATAAAACAATAAAAACTCATTTCCAAATATTAAAAACAAAATGTTTGACAAATGTGTGTTTATTTGGTTTTTACAATGCTATTTCTCTCAAAGTATTGACTATATAAAGAGAAAAAAGACATCACTTGCTTGACAAGTAATTGAGCAGTTCTCTCTAATGTTTCCATAAACGATTTGAAAACCAGTTGTATACTTTTATAAGAAACAGTTTATTGACATTTATATACACTTTCTGTTCAGGATTTTAACTTCTTGAAAGATGCAACGATGTCTTAGTACATCTAAGTAGATACTAATAATAATAATCTGAGAACAAATACATTATGCAAATGATGATGCTTTTTGTTTAGCTGTTTCAATTTCTTCTTCTGTAATTGTGGGTGTAAGTCCACAGGCTATTTCTTCATCTCTGATAAATTGCAGTTTTTCTAGTTTTTCTTTGTAAAATTCTTTTTGTTGGGCTTCTAATTCTTTTCTATAATCATCTAATTTTTGTTGCTTTAGTTCATCACAATATTTGTTAAGCAATCTTTTTGTAGAATCTTTTCTTGTTATTCTTGGGTTGGTTCTAGAACAAGTTATATAATGTTTAAACAATATGATACATTTGAAAGACTATTCTTTTCTTTTAATAAAATTAAGATGTTTTAGTTACTTACTCAGGAAATGGATGATAAACAAGATTCAGACGTTCAAGTACAAATTCAAAACGCGGATAATCATGCTTCCTCAATTTTTTCATTACTTTTTTCCTCTTTTCAATTAGTTCTTTCAAATACACTTTTGCTTTACCATCTGATGGATATTTCTTGTGGAGTTTTTGTAATTTAAGAATCTCAATCGTCATTGAACCAACTATAACAAATTAAATAGTTATACATACTTGCCTTATTTTTATAAAGCATTGATATTTATTATTGAATAAACTGAAATACTTTTACATACTTTTAGACTCAATTGATCCACGATCAAGCTTGTGCCTTTGTACTAACTCTAAAGTTCTTTTATGTTCAACTTTGAAACGTTCACTGTGACGATTAAATCCAACTGTAAATATTTTCTTTACAAGATCATCAGAACTGTAAAAGATACAAATATTATTATTAAAGGTTGACTAAAACTTGTACTTATTACATAAATTAAGATTTAAGATACAAACTAGAGTAAATACTGTCTTGTAATAAAAATCTGTGATAATTATTAAAAGTTTCATATTCAAAACAATTTAAAGCCTACTAAAATTTAAAATACTGGCCATCACATTGAAGAAATTAAATTAAATATTACACATTAATTAAGAGTATAAACTTCTAACTAATGCTATTAAGAACTTAAGATAATTTTAATACTTTCACTATGTAGTAAAGTAAATTAAAAAATAATTCAAGTATCTAAGTATAAGCTAAACGAAAGGACTTTTGAAATACTTAATATGATAAACAAATACAACAAAATTAAAAAGTATGTGTATCAGAAGAAATGTAAGACTTACTTTTCTAGTTCTTTTGAATCTTCATATCCTAATATATACTCATCTGGAGAAACTTTCAAATCTAATCCTCCATCACCACTTTTCTCTGATGCAATACATGGTATTTTTGGAGGTCGTACCCATTCTATTGGTAAACTTTTGGGCGCCGCATAACCTCTTGTAAACTGCACTAAATTCTCAGAAATAGTAAACACATATTTAATTTGACTACATAATACATTCATTTTTATTATAAATATAACCGTAAAATAATAATTTAATTTATTAGCTAATTTATATCATTTATTAAAACCACAAATGTATATGTTTTGGTATTTAGGTACTACCAGAGAATATAGAAATATCATAAGCTTAGTCCATTCCGCTTTTGGAGGTTAAATGTAGCTATATATATAGTAGCAGAGATTTAGTAATATAATATATGCGTATATAGCCAAAAGCGACTCTCTCAGAGAGGGAAATTTAAAATAACTAAAAAACCGCAAAAAAAAGTAGTAAGAAAAAAATATTTTTATGCATTGACAATTTCAAATAAATTAAAAGCAACCTAAGTTACTATGCCAGAATTAATTATTTGTAATTATTTATTGGTTTAATAGAATTTCAGTAATCGGGCGGTGCCATTCGCTGCTACGTTAAGTTTAGATTTATTTTCACTTAAACAGAGTAAAATAGCGATCAGTAAAATTATAAAATAATTAAATTTTAATTTGAAAGCGATATAACAATGATTATTGTTAAAAAAGTGATTAATAAAAGTAATAGTTGTAGAGCCGATCTGCATTACCCCGTGTGCGGCAGCGCTGAGCGCCAGGAGCCTTTCTCCAATACTTCTTTCTTACTTACTTTCTTACTTTCTTTCCATTCCGGTTGTTCCGGGTCGTTCCGCTTTACCGTCCAAAATCCGAGCATTGTAATCCATCTACATAAAGTACTGTCTATGGAAATTGGAAGTCAAGTAATAACTTTGATGACTGATCTGAATTATAATTTCATAATGTATTTAATAACCTCGCGTTTTATGTAAATGCAAATAATTATAAAATTACAATTCGTAGCAGTTATAAAAGTTATGCTGTCTTCCATAGACAGTACTTTATGTAGATGGATTACAATGCTCGGATTTTGGACGGTAAAGCGGAACGACCCGGAACAACCGGAATGGAAAGAAAGTAAGTAAGAAAGAAGTATTGGAGAAAGGCTCCAGTGATGCGAAAATCAGGAGAATCGCAGCGCGTTGTTTTTATAGTCGACTCTTCGCGAGTTCATCAGTTTACGTGTTAACCGTACTATTCTTGCGCGGGCTCACGCCGCGTGTTGCCTCATAATATTTATATTTTGAATTATCCAAATTAGCTTTAGAAAATAAATTAACATATTCTAAATCTGTATTATTATTTTATTTTATCTAATATATATATTTGGTACGAGTTAAAATTAAAATTTTGTTCATTGATTCTTATTGATATGATTTTAAATATCCGTACATCTTCTATTATATAATTATATAAATTACTAAGTTATATTCTTTACAATTCCTTTGCCTTATCAAAAATCGATTTTTCTTAATATCGCGGCTTGGTCGAACCTCATCATGTATATAATGTCCTCAAATTATTCGTTCAAGTAATATTATATAAAATATATAGTCCTATATAACAATATATATTATAGGATTTTGCAGTAATAATTAATATGTTTTTGATATTTCCGTTGTGCGTATATATAACAATAAGGCGTAAATGTGTAATGTATTAAATTATAAATTAGCAAATTATATACATATCTAAATTAATTTTACGTCGTTGAAGTCGAAAAGCGAGTACGACTTTTAGTCTACATTTTTAGTAATTACGATTGGCCGCTAAGAACCGTGGAGAAAAGGTAAAGCTGAGGGAGTGTACGAGGGAAAGAAGCAGGGAGATGCAGTTTGTATATATACATGTATAAATATACATATATTACTGCGATATGCGCAGCGGAGCGCTGCAGCCCGGGTCAACTGCGCAGCGTAAAGCCGGTGCTTAACGCGGCCGCGTTGAGTGGATGGAAGGACATGTATAAAGGCCATGGGTTATCCTTGCTCGGGGCGCTCGAGCCAGAAGCACGTTGTATAACTATGTATTATAATGATTCTGCGAGATGTAATATCATTTGCGAAGTACTTATATATATATATATATAAATTTCACTATCATGCAAAGTTAAATATAATTCCTTTAAATTCATGCAGATTTCTATAGGCTTTGAAGATTTTGAACAAAGTTTTTTGTTTTCACTAAGTATACTTACTGCGTACTTATTTTTATACCAAACTCTAACCTAAAAATCGAAACTTTGACATGATTTTTAGGCTCTCATGATGGTATAAAATATTGTTCGACACTGGTGTGTAAATTGATTTTTAGCACATGTGACTTTTCTGTCTCGCTTCGCTCGGGCGAAAAACGTCTCATGCGCTAAAAAAACAACTTTCCTACCCGTGTCGATAAGTATATTATTTTTTTAAATAACGATTGAATACTTCAAGAGTGTAATACTTTAACTATGGTTGAAAAAATTGCGCTCTGTACTGTCGCGCGCGCGCTTAAATGAAATTTAAATGAAATTTCGTTCAAATTCAAATCAAATCAAACATTACCCTATTGTATAAGTTTAAGCTCAATTTACTCTATACAGCAGGTGCTATGTGCAGGTCGTCCGTACTATTTCTTCCATTGCGTTTAGAGATTAAATTTTAATTCTGTATCAGTGCACCGATATTGCATGAGCCGAATTACTGTCGTATTTACGCAGTACATAGGGGGGAAAATGAATCATGACGTAATCATTACCTAAGCCCCAATATACCTCAATCAAAAATAAGATTGTGTGCGCAAGATACGATTGAAATTATTTTTCAACAATATTGGAGTACTTAGCCAAAAGGTATTTTTACTTCTTTACCAATCATCATATTTTTAAATTATCATGTCAACATTGGCACTGCCTCTAATTTCAATAAACATTTATTTTAATAATGCTTTTCTCATCAAATTGTATAAAAATCGTGCACATTCACATTAGGTAATGTGTTATAGTGTAAATAATTGAGCGCAGGTGCTTAGGCTGGGGCAGTTAACCAAACGGTAAACGGTACATGGTATACACCGCATATAGCGCATCGGAAAAATGACCTGCGCGAACAAGTAAGCAAAGACAATGCACCTTGAAGACATTGAACCAGCAGACGCTGGTTGACCAATCGGCGTGCGGAACATGATCAAAGTGAGCCCGATAATGCAGAGCTACACCAGAAAGCAGCTGCCGACCATCATCGGAGTGAATCCGAGCGTAAGCGCGATGGAGAGCCCCATAGTGTCAATGTGAATTCGTGTATGAGCGAGAATTATCTAGACGTAGGTGTGAATCGAGTTATAAACGCGAATCCATCGTACATTAGTGCCGATCCAAGCCTCGGCAGACAGAGAAACACAAACGTAATCGCGAGGCCCGACGAGCGCACGAATGGCGACGCCCCGTTAAACCTGTCGATCGGTCAAGCTCCTCGCGTAACGCTGCCACTGCTATCGCGAATGGAGAACGAAGAGGAGCCTATGGACATTTTGATGGTCGAAGTCGACAACCACCTCGAAACACGGCACAGCTCTCGTGGCCTCTTCCCAATAAGTAGCGATAACCTCGCATCAGCGGAACTGGAGAGACGTACGAAGAAGAGATAGCCAGAGTCTTCCACGGAGCATCGGACAGTCCCTTGTACGATCCGGATTCGGACGATTCCGGCAGCTCCGATTACACCGCCGCCAGCTCGGGTGATCGGTTCAATTGGCTCAATCGGCCGACTCATCGTCAGCACCTAGAAAGCGTTCTCCATGCTCAAAAGCTCGATCGTCAAATGAACCGCGGCGACCGAGCCAGCAGTTGCGTCTTCGTCGGTGCAGAGGCGACAGAAAGCAAGACAGCCCAGAGCAGATACTGCAGTCTCCTGGGCACGGGTACTGCAGCGCTAATGCCATCCAGGACGGTCGATCGGCTCCGTGCAGAGAACAGCTCGCATGAGAGTCCGAGGTACTGAAGCAGTACGAGCTGCGCACCGGATACCTGCGTCGACATGAATCAGCGGCAAGAGCAGCTCCCTCACCTCGGCCAGCAAACGCACGATGGACTGAGGAGAATAGCGAACGAGCCACGGCAGATCTTCGCTCGCTTCAACAGCAGCAGCAGGATCGTCTCAGCTGAACATAATCGAACATTCACCGAAATCATGGACCAGGGCCGGATGTTCTCAACGGATAGCTGGGAAGAGTCAAACGTCGAGAGCGGAATCCAGGCTTATCTGCACAGCAACTACGAGTACCAGAAGCTCGTGCACGGATTGGACAGCCATCCGGCCATGGGAGCGCCGCGGTCGGAGCTGTCGTACTCGCACCTATGATGCTGCAGCCGATCCAGCTTCTGCCAGTGGTCAGCAACTGCTGCACGCCCGCGTTGGAGCGCAGCCCACCTCCTTACCAAAGTCATCGAGCGCAGCTAGCTCACAATCATCACGTCGGATACCTTCTGATTCCGTACTCGAACGACCCAGCCTACGCGGTGTCATGGCAGACCACCTGCATCGGCTACGCTGCCCCGGTAGCTTATCACTAAGTACTCCAAACGATCTTTGCTCTTTAGCTCCTTTGGAACAAACGATCACTAACATGCTTACGTGTTTAACACGATTGTCAAGCATGAGTTATAGTGCAACTCTGCTGTTGAACTGTTTTATACATATACATAGATCGAATAAAAACTTACATTATGTAATACAATATACACATCTTGTACGATTATGCAGTACACGTCTTACTTCCAACAACACTCTTCATTCGAATCAATCGGCGATCGAACGTGCGATCATTTATTTCGATATTTACATTAGAATGGTATAGAAAAATTAATAACATTGTACTCGCTATTAAAATATATCTTCTTCATTGTTTTCATTCATGCAATTATGTTGATTCATTTTCTAAACATTATACGTTCTAAGTATTACTAAAATTGAAAACATAATGAGTACGTATAAGTAACAGTTTTTTTTTATAAAACTTTCGAAGAAATGCACAATAATAATTATTGTACTACAAACCGTTTGATACATAAGCTTAAAATATTATTAACTTAAAGGTAGATAATAAAGCAATCATTAATTCTTAGGTGACAAGTTTTGTGCGCTCCTGGCAATTTTGATGGTTTCCATGAATCATTATAATAAGTCACGGAATTATTAATCTATTTCTTTTTTTTGTGACAATTTTGCATTCTTCTTTTCCAATACTGTTCCCTAAAGGAAAAGTAAATTTTTAAAATAAAAAAAAATAGTCAATATATGTATAATAAATAGCTCATCTTACCGATATTGTGCAGTATTTATAATTTGGTTATTGTAATTCCTATAAAATAATACTGGAATTTTATGTGAAATAAAAACATCATTGCACTTCCTTGAGTCAATGTTTTATACCATTTCGAAAAGTTTCAAGCATGGATATTGAAACACTGGCAGACGATCCGAAAACTTTGTGGAAATTCGATATCCAGTAGACTAAAAATATATAGGTATTTGAAAGTATTCAAGAAAATGCACAATGTCTCATTCTGCATAATTTAATGTACTTTTTCTCTGGAATAAGATAAGCGTGATATCGTTAAGGTAAAACTATTACATGATCCCCTTGAATTTTGGATGTTCTTACATAAAGTTTATGTGTCAAATAACATTTTTCGGTGTGTAAAGTGTTCTTTTTTCACTCCTGACGCAAAGCACTCTGTACACTGACAACATTTACTTTAAAGTAATTAAATCAATATCATTACGAATGTAAGCGCTATTTGTTTGTAAAACGTTTTTGATTACTTAATTAGATTGCATACAACATTAGATTGACATTCTTTTAACATTATTTATAAACTGCAATGTGCAATATTCTTAAATAAAATCATCTCGAAATCTGTCTAATTCTTATTGTATATTATACGCTTATAATTATTCTATGGAAGAATTTATTGTAATATCAAATTAATTGTTTAATAAATTCAGTGCAAATAATAGCAAAATACTGGATTTCTTTGAAATAAAAAATAATAAACTATATAACCATAAATATAAAATAGTACATTTTATTCGCCTTCGACTCGTGCCTTTGCCTGCGTTTCGTATTGCGAACTTTCCACACATGGAATAAGTAGCCTATTTCCTGCGTATGTTGCACACAATATTTTTTTTAAAAAATGCGTGGTAATGGTTCTTATTTCTTGCGCCTATTTCCAAAGAACAAAATGTGTAGTCCCCCACTTTTACGTCAACCGTTAACTTTTCTGCACTAGTGTGAAAAAGTAACCGACTTTCCGCACAACTGTGGAAAAGTTAAAAGTTTCCTTACAAGTGTTTGAACACACACACACACACACACACACACACGTATATATTCCATTTTAAGACTATACATAGAGCACAAAAGTAAATAACATAATCACGCATTCAGAGCAGCAACAGCGAGAGCAACAGAGTATACTGATTATATCTAAGGTAAAATACCCAGTACCTGGACACATTTTTTAAAGCAATATTTA